>NDGN011476347.1:0-17346 GCA_002564285.1 Tympanoctomys barrerae
CTGACTATGGCTGGAAAGACATTCCTGTTCCGCAAGAGGGCACCACAGATATTTCTGTTCAGCCCTGAGCATGTAGATGCTGAGTGGAACAATCCAAATTCACTGAGCACATGAACATTCTACTTGCATGTTGCAGGCACAAATTTTGTATTGTGCAAGGAATTTCATTATTTTTTACATATTTTAATTTCTTCAGTGAAAAATCTGCAAAATGTGGCAAAATACAACTATTATGAAGTCATTAAAATATAAGCCATCTGAAATTTTACATAGTAACAGAAATATTTCTTCATAATACAAATTGCTCGAAAGATGAGTTATAAACAAATATGCAGTAACTTAAAGTATAGATAACCCTATTAACATTTCTTCTTCTTAACAAATTTTAAAATGCATAAAAAAACTCTTCTATAAAATTTGAACCTGCTACAATGCATAAAACAGAGCACTTTTAAATATATTGCCAATATGTAAAAATTCTATGTATAAAATGATCTGACGAGTTTTTAATTTTTATATCAGGATATAACCAAGCTATAACAAAGATGTAAGAACCACTGACAGGACAATGGTTAGAAAATATAACCCAGCAGATCCACAGCATCCTACCAAGTGAGTTCAGTTATAAGGATATACTTTAAGGGCCAGCCAAATAGCTCAGCGGATTAAAATGCCTGCTTAGGCAGACGCAGTAGACGGGGTTCGATCCCCGGCATGCTGTGCCAGTCATACGCCAGGGTGCACTGAGAAGGAGATTGAGACTGGATGTGGTGGCATGTGCCTATAATCCCAGCTCTTTGGAGGCTGAACACACAGAGATCACTATGAATCCAACCTGTGTAGTGAGACACTGTAGACCCTGTACTAAAGCACACACACACAAAAAAAAAAGAAAAAAAGAAAAAGAAAAATCATCACCACTAACACTTTAAGTTGGACAAGAATTGCCTCTAAAATTATAAATTACTTTATTGCCCAGGAAAATACAACAATGGTTTTCACTTTTACTCATATTGTAAGGAATGTGAAAAATGAGATATAAAATAAGCTATTTAGTTTTACATTGCAGGATTCTAAAATGCTAGGAAGTGATCAAGATTTTGTAAAGGGAATCAGTAAATAGATTTGGAAAAAGAATTCAGGATTTCTCTGAGTATACTGGTTTTCAAAAGCAGTACATAGCCCAGTGGTTTCCATGTGTGGAAATATTCTATTCAGGAGAAAAAAGCAATAAAGGTTCATTTATGGAAATGAAAGAAAAATTAGAATTAAAGAAAGGGTGGTGTTATACAAAGCATGCTGTAAAATATAAAAGAAGTTAAAATAAAGTGGCACAATGAAGACTAGCTGCAGGACAGACTGCCTGTGAGAAGGAAGGCTATATTCCATCAGGCAAGACGAGCATAGAAGAATGATGAGTAGTTGCCATTCAGGTGAATGAGTAGTCTTTGATTAACAAGGTTTCTAACCTGGAATGTAAGTATTACTAATGTTCACTTATCAATTTATTAATATATTCAACAAACTCCTTAATCAAGCACCTGGCTCTTACAGAGTTTAAAGTAGGAAAGAACAGCTAGAGAGGAAATAGTGTTTTCAAGGAAAAAACAGTAAATATAAGCATTGTAGAAGCAGATAGACCATTGGGCCTGGCCTTGGGGAAGCAGTTGGCTTTGCTTCCTAGTGGTGGGGAAGAGACTGTGGTATGGCACATGAAAAAACACCCATGCTTGATGAGGGAGACATTCATGAATGAGCTTGGACTATCTGGTGTGCTTGGAAGTTCAACAAGACTAAAGTTCAAAATGTGAGCAGGGAATAAGGATGATTGAGTGGAAAACAGCCAAGGTCAGTTCTCCCAGGGTCTTTTTTTCAACCTTTCCTACAAGCAAATATCTATGGAGTATCTGAAGTATACTAGAAACTATTATAGCTACTGTCTTGCCAACACTGGAAAAGAAAGTTGAGGTGCCTAGTTCCATGGAATGAATGAGTGTATATTACACACACACACACACACACACACACACACGATATCTAAAACATGTTAAATTAGAGTATGTGCCATAGCACATTACATGAGGTATCATTTTAAACTGGTGTAGACATTTACAAGTTGAAATGGCTTAGTTTCTGAAGACAACAATTCAAAAAAATGATAAAGGAAAAATTCCACGCATTGAAAGTATTCAACAGAAAGTGTCTATGTTGCTTCCTAACAATGATATGAAATGTTCATGACGTGTAGGATACAGATATTTAGAAATAAGAAAGTCATATCACTGATACTGTGTCATCTGTCAATGCTGCAATTTTTGTAGATGTTCACCATGTGAACAGGGGTCATCTTCCTTACAAAAGTGACATAAGATATTGATTCTCTTTATTCAAGAATATGAGGAACCACACATCTCAGCTAAAATCTTTTACTTCAGGCTCTATCATCACAGGGCAAAATTAGTACATAGCTTTTCTACTAGTAACTCTATTTATTGTCTCTATGACAATATTTATATGATGCCACTAGCAAAGAACCAGGATGCACAGACAAATCAGATAGCCACACTTGCTCATGTCTGAAATTTTCTTTTCTATCATTCAGCCTAGAAAGCTTCTGCTTCATGTCTTTGCATGGCTAGTGTTTCATTAGACCCAGTTACACTAATCCTTCTTTAGAGAAGCCACCTGTTTTGTTTTGTTTTTTCTTGGCACCAGGGATTGAACTCAGGACCTTGTGCTTAGATGGCAGGCTCTTATGCCACTGAGCTATCTCCCTGCCCCTCGAGAAGCCTTCCATGATAAGTCAGTCAATTTAAAGAACCTTCTCTGGACTGTGTACCCACACTTACTTTCCTGACCTTTGAGCACTTACCATGAACTCCACTCATTTCTCTTAGTGTCTGCTTCACCTGACATCCACAGGCACGTACAATAAATGATGCTGTTGATGTTGATGGTGTGCTTCTCCCCTTGCTCCTCTTTTTCACTATTGTGAAGACCCTTACAATGGCCTCTCACATATCCTGAGGATTTCAACAAATAACTGACGAATGATTACTCAGAGTTCACTCTATTGAATGGTGACAGTTGTACAATGTAAGTTAAATATATGATAGGCTCTCCAAAAAAGGGAGAAGCTGAAAATTACCATTTGAGGAGTTCACAAAAGGACTAAAAAACAGTATCTCTTCTACCATGCACCAGGCAATTGGAAGAAGTATTCTAAACTCCTTATATAAAAACAAAGTAGCCATTTTCCCAGTCAGAGTGCTCTTATCAGTAGTACTTATTAAACACCCAGGATATGGCAGAAGCAGATATTTACATATGTTGCATCACCAAACCCAGATAGTTTAGAATACCTGCCCAGCTGGTAAAAATTTTGGTACTCTACCTCCTTCCCTTATATACTAGAATCCATGTTCAAATTGTCCTGCGGGTAAAATAGGAACTGCCAGTGTAGATATGTAGGGAATTCACTAATTAGATAGTTACTACATAAATATCTTTATGTTTACACAAACTGACATTTTCAAGTTCCTAATCTATTAAGAATAACAGATTGTAACCCTCTCCTGTTTATTCCTGAGAACAATGTCAAATCTCAGCCCCTCATCTAAAATCCTCTATTAGGAAGATATGGAGACAAGCCAGTAAGTCACTCCAAAAAACTGTGAATTAATAAAATTAATGCCACACATGCTGAATAAACTGACCCCAAGAAAAAAAGCATTATCCCAGGAGTCACAGCAGAATGCACTGGTATGTAAGAGTTGTGTTATGGCACTGGAATTGTGACTACAGGAAGAGGACATCAACGAAAGACAAACCCATTCTTATGGTTTGTGTATATGTGTCCCCCAAAGCCTCATGCAGTCAGGGGACACCTTCTGCAGTTTGTGGTTGATTGTGGGTGGAGATGCTGCACTTGCCTCGGGGCAAGTAATTTGCAGTACAGTGTAAGGAGGGAGAGAGGCTAGCTAGCCCCCAGAGCTACTGCCACTCACTTTTACTCTCTTGCTGTTTGCTGCCACAATGAAAGGTTGCTCTCTGCCATATGCTGCTCTGCCTTGGAGCTAGCTGAGTATGGGCTGAAACATCCAATGACTGTGAGCTAAATAAACCTTTCCTTCCCTAGGGTATTTGTCCCAGCAACAAGAGTAACTGAGACATCCATCCAATACTCAGACTTTCAGTACCATCCAGGATGGGAGGCAACCTGGAGGCTGACTTCCAGCATCCAAGTGCCATGGACTGTGGCTATAAAATAGGATATAGTCTTGAGCTGGGACAGATAAAGATATTGTTTAAATTCAATACCATTACTCCATTCTAGCTTTAAACTCAGTAAAACAACATAATAATTATGATATGACTGCAAAAGTAGCCTTTCTATAAGAAAATGTGTTTATTATTGACATGAGTGTTCAATCTACTTGACAGTAACATTTCTTAACTTAAAAGAGAAACATTCCAATTTATGTAACTATCTCAATATTTAGTGATTGTGACTTTATTAGATCATCCCTGGTTATTGATAAAGTCACCTATAAAGAACTGCCTTCATCTTACAAATAAATCTGAGAACACAAATGAAGGCCATTCCCTTAGGCTGCCTTGCCTTAGAACTCTCCACACAGGAGTACTACCACATTCCCATATGCCCTTTCCTCTATCAGAATACATTTGTCTCCACCTGCCAGTCATTGTCCCACACTAAAACAAACAAACTTTACCTCTTCCCTGTGTCACAATTGTATCTACTGCCTTTATCCCTATCTTAACTACAGATGGTTTCATAAAAAATTTAATCACTGTGTTTGCACAACAGAATAGGGAAGTGGGAAAGTAACTAATGAAATGTGATAGACAGCTGCAATAATATTTTGTTTTAAAAACATACTATTGAACTATTATAGAGAATAAAGTTACTGAACAGTCTGTCAGTATTCAAACAAACAAGCAAACAAAAAAATATTAAATGAGTACAATTTTGGGGCAAAGGCTGGAGAGGTTTTTGTTTAAGAAGCTCTACCTAAATCAAAACCTAAATCAATGCTGGAGGATACCAGAAGGAACACTTAGCAGGGTGGTGAAGGACTGTGAGGCAGATGAGATGAGGAAGCAGGGATGCTGGCAAAGACAAGTTGATATCTTATGGTTATTCAATTTAACAAATAATGAACATCTACAACAGTATTAAGTTTGATGCTGTGGCCTCATTTTGTGAGTTTTTGTGAATATAAGCTTTGTGTAAGTTTATATTCACTAAAGCAGCAACCTTTCCAGATGAAATGAAAATACTGGCCAATTTAAAAAAGAAACCAGAATTTAAGTGCCAGAGAGAAGAACTAGGAAGACAGGAGGTTACAAGAAAGAACAGGTTGGCTCAAACTGTAGATGAACACTTGAATTAGAGCTCTCTGGGTAGGGATATAGGATATTGCATGAAAAAGCAGGCCCTTCCACTAATAGTTAAACATGAAGCTTGCCTGGTCTATACAGTGCAGATAAGAACAGTCAGTCCACATCTGCAGACCCCCAAGATCACATGAAGCTACCCATGATGTGAGAAGCATGCAGGAGAAATAAGAAGACGGGCTTAGGAGTGAGACAGTGTGGGATGAGCCCCCCTCTGAGAATTATACCATGAACCCACTGCTTCTCATTGCTTCCAACCACCCTGCTCCAAGTGACCACTGAGATGCAGCCTCTTCTCCACTCAGAAGCCAGAGTGGTTTTCTAAAAAAACAATTAAAGTTCCTCTTTCATTCACAGTGCTTCAGTGGCTTTCTACTGGAGTCAGAAGAAAATCTCCACCTGAACCCCTGGATCCTTTTCTGTCACCTAACTCCCTCTGCCTCTACCTATCTTTTTTCTGCCTTCTCTCTGCTTTCCCTGCCTCTGCTGCCTCCAGACTCTGAGGGTCTGCTTCACTTCCTCAGTAATTCCAATCCTGACTACATTCCATTTCACTTACACCAGTCCAGCCCCACCACCTGCCAGGAGCTCTCAACCCACCCGACCATTTATTCTTCCCTGGTGGTTCCATATGCTGTTCCAGGCTTATAATTCTCTTCCTATGGCTCTGGCCTTGACTTTCTGTGAATTTCTATTCAAAGGTTAACTCCTTACAACTTTCAGGACATCTGGGATATGTTCATTATTTTGATCATCTTTATGTCAAAACATATCACAACAAATATATTAAATATGGTAGTTTACTTTTAATTGACTATGCCTCAAAAAACTTTTTCTTGGATTTTTTCCAACCTTGGACATACAATAGTGCTAGACCTCCAATACCCTCTGCTCAAATATAGTTGTCTGTGCTGTTTTCCCTCTTACCTCTCATGCCAACATGGCACTGCAATATACACTGAGTATCTTCTTTGCTTTTTGTATCTCTACTGCAGCTAGAATATGTCTGCATAGCCCTGAACAGTGGGTGCTGTCCAGAGAGCATTCCATAAATACTTGATAAATTAATGAATGTGTGATTTTGGTGCAGGCTTAAACATAAAGCTTTATGTACCTGTGAACCCAGAAAATATAGCATCTGAGGCTGTGGTCAGGTTGAAAGAGATGAATATCACAGGACAGAGAATACAGGACCTGCCACACCACACTGTGAAACACATTTTGCTACTTACAGTTCAAATTATTCAATGCTAAGTTTTCTAGTCCTTTTTTTTTTTAATGAGTCAGTCATTACTTTGAAATGATCAAATATTTCCTTTTTTCCTATCTCCTAGGCTTTTGAGACTTAACAGTTGATTTCTCATTAGTACAAAGGGTTAAGTGCATAACTTTTGAATACTGCCACATAGGAAAACTTACTTCTTGTGCTTATTGTAGCAATACTTCATAGGACTGGGTCAGGAACATGCATATGCATTTAAGAAATTTCAACCTTAATACATTTTCATATACTCTGTTTAATGAGAAAGTTTCCCAGCAGTATTATTATTCTTTTCCTCTCTCTCTTTTCTTCACTGTTTCTCTCTCTCTCTAATTCTCTACTGTACAATTGTACTATTGTTGAATTTTCCTTCTTCTTTTAATAATTACAAAAATGATGCTGTCATTTATTTTATAATAGCTTTTAGTGAGTTTATTTTTGAACATTAGTAATTGTACAGAAAGCATCCTATGAAAGTGAAGCAAAGGTAACAAATCTCCGTATAAACTAAAAATATCTCATATTAAAAATGAAATAAATCTGCAAAATAAGAAGCTCAATAATAGGCAAAATGAAAATCAAGAAATTAAAGATTCATATAAAAACACCAAGGTTTCAAGGATTTTCTGGTCTTAAATAATTATAGGGAAGCTATGATAATCATGAAGCTAGAGCTACCATAACATTCATATACACATATCCAATCAATGAGAAGATAAAGTGACAAAGAAGAGAGCTGTCAACAGTTAACTTATTGAGAACTCATATTACCTATGACAAAGTATGCAGTGTTCTAGTGCTTGCTCATTTTCTTAGAAGACCCCTGTACAGAACTGTTCAGGTAAATCAAGAGGGGCAATGATGACTATAATTTGATGAGCTGAGAATACAAGAGCAGCGATGAAAGAAAAGGGTGGCCCTGGTCCTGCACTAGAAATGTGTATTACTCCTTTATTCTTTCTGCCTTGTGGGAATTTTCACTGTTTATAAGTAATTGGTGCAATGAATATTTCCTACTTAGCTCTATTTAAAATGTCTATAGCATGTAGAAAAAAGTAAAGCTAAGTAAATTTAAACACTTGGTGTTATCTTGGAATTATAGTGGCTATGGTCTTACAGAAAGAAAAAAAAGGAGGGGGGCTAAAGCCATGTGTACTTTCCTGCTATTACATGAAGGAAATTAAGATTATTATTCCTCACTATAATTCTTAATACATGCTCATTCCAGAATCAAGAAAAGGGGGAAAAGCTGCTTGTGAAAGTATTAAAATGAGAATTTTGGTAGAAAATATGCAGTATAGACAATCAATTTAGTCCCAGTAAAGGCAGTAGCGAAAGATCAAAACAAAGTCATTAAAGAAGTTTCTAAAGCATATTGAAGCCTCATTAAAAACCATATTCTGTTAACAGTATGAAAACCCTGAGAGTTAGGTAGAGAACATGAAGTATGCATTCAGAATATTCCCATTAGTAAGAAAATGGGAGACCACCTTGGGTTTCTAGGAGCTAACTGCCCAGCAAAGAGAAGGACTTTAAATGCCCTCAAAGAACCTCTTATAAAAATAAGAGCCAACATTCTATTGATCTGGATAAATATGAAGGCAAACAGGATTTTTAGATATCTGAAAGGACTGAACAATCTTACAGAAAGAATGAAGACCTACTTCTTCCTTGGTAAAGAGAAATTAGCAGGAAACAGCATTTTCTTCTATATTAGGCCTGCCATGGCACAAGTTCACATCTTGACAAGTGAGGTACTTCAGTGAGAGCCACACTATTTTTCAAGACGGCACCAGTCTCCAAATGAAATCCATAGACCTTTCCTGGGGTTGCAGATTCCTTAAAAATTGCATAGAAACATTTAGAAAAGTATAGATATGTTGGCACAGCATGGATTTTGCACATAATTTCAAACAAGTAAAAATCCTGAAAAACATTATCAGATTAGAAATCTACTACTAATTTTGACTTCAGAGAATTAATGAACCAGCAAGATTATCTACTAAATAAAGTGTGTCCTTTTATTTCACATTGAGGGATATTCAAGTACAGAGAGGGTAAGAGGCTTTTTGGCACCTGACCTAGAACAGCAGGAGTAGACTATTGTCCCACCAACTCCTAGTCTAAGGAATTTTTGTTTTTCTCTTCTTTTTTTTCCTCCAATAGGGTTTTCATTTACCAAAACGCTAGTGCTGTTTGTAAATTTCCAATGGTTCATCTGAAGTATATGACTTCAAATGTATGTGTGCCTGACGGAAATGTAGACATAAATGATGGAAATATTACAAAATGGCTTCTTCTGTATAGCTTCATATTTTCTTGCCTGTTTATTGGCTCCCTAATTCCATTTGCTGCTTTCTTCTATTAGTTTTCTATCTGTTCTAAAAATGCAAACATAGTAGCTAACTGGACTTACCATAGTTGGCTTTCAGAACTTTTTTTTTTTTAATGGTAGTATTTTTGGATTTGTTTTGTTTTGGTTTTCTGAGATAGGGTCTTGCTATCTAGTTCACACTGACCTGGAACTTACTATATAACCCAGGATGGCCTGGAACTCATAGTTATCCTCCCGCCTTAGCTCTTGAGCACTCTGAATACAGGCATCTACCACCACAAATAGCTTTGTTTTCTAATTTATGTACTGAAACAAAGCCTTTACATAAGATGTTCCAAAAGTTATATATTTCTTCACTGTTGCTTTAATTTTGATTCTGATGTCAGTCTGATTTTAAAAGCCAGATATTCTGTTGTTCCCACTGATTTCCAATTAGTTATATGCATTTTTAGTTATCTGCATTTTTTACTGGCCATCTCATACAAGTGTGAAACAAAAAATATTTCAGAATAAAGTATTAAAATGATAAATTAATTTAATATTTCTGGGAGTGTTTACTGTACTAGAAGTCAGCAGTAGACTAATAATTTCAATAGAACTGAATCTTCAAAAGTGATGACTCTGGACACAAAGCTTGTATATGAAAGAAAAGAATAAGGAAAAAGTAAGCTGAAAACCAGCAATCTGGAACATGTTTTATAAAAAAATTGTGCATTCTGAATCATGACGACTACATGTAGGTGAATATATTAATGAACAGTCAGTTATAAGAAATAATAAGATATTCCCACAGCACATAAAATTTTAAAAAAGCAGTCATTGAGCAAAAGTTCCCATTAAAGAAAATTAGTGGACAAAGGATTATGAAAATAATTCTCCCTTCTAAATAGGCAAAGCGACATAAGCTAAATGGGGAAACAGGCAAAAAGAAAACTGTCTTCCTGAAGACAGAAAGGAATACCTTCTTTAAAAAAAGATATCGGCTATTCACACTTTTGACAGTACTCATAGCCCACTGCAGACTAGAAGAGAAATGTGCTGGGTTCTGTTGTTAGCTTTGCACTTAATTATTTTACCTCTGAAGTCATTTTCTCTTTGACCCTTGGTTTTGTGGGTGTGAATTTATAGCACTTTTCTGTGTTCTTGTGTAAGAGACAATAAAAAAGAGAGAGGGTTGAGAGGTCATAAGAAGAACAGAAAAGAAAAGAGAGGAAGTAGAAACAAAAGGTGTAGGGGGTGGCGGGGAGAAGAGCTCTCTATTTAAAAGGGAGAGCAGTGCGTGATCAAAGCTTTCTTTTCACTGAATGAAAATGGCTGGCTGCGCAAACGCGCTGCCTACCTGTCTGTACAGTGTGTTCTGTCTTGGAGCGTGCAGGGTTGATTCTGACCTAGCCCTGCTGCCCACAGAACGGTACCTGGTCCACTAGCAGAGAAGCATTCTCCCGAGTGAGAGGTGACCGCTGTAGTCTTTCTGGTGGGTACTTGTGTGCCTTAATGCACATTTTGCTGCTGCAGACTGTCAGGAGCTTCTATTACTTTTATGTTGTAAAATTTTCTCAAAATTTAACTTACAGTATGGCATTTCACATCACATCTGCCTCCCTGAAAGCTGTGTGCACACCTTGCCAAATGCAGCAGTACCAAAAAAATACTTGAAATTCCCAAACATTTATTTCAGAAATAGCTCAGCCAAAGCTGGCACAGAAAACATCACTAGCATAGCTCTTATTAAAAATAGTTTCAATTTTCCCAGGTCATAAGAAACCAGTAATAATTTCAGATGAAATTAGTTAACACTACTTAACTACTGAGAAAAAAGACTTGTGCAAAAGCCACAAAATTGCTTTTATCCCTTCCCAAGATTACACAAGCAAATATATGAGAGAAAAAAAATTGTTAGCGGAATATTTTCAGCATGTCCGGCATGGGACAAACGATGGGGTAGGGGAAGGTCACCTGTAGGTTCTTCTACATACTGGCTTCTTCTAGTAGTCAAAGGGACAAAATAAACCACCGGGGCTACTGATCCTCACTTACAGAATTAAAACAAAAATGTTTTTTCTTCTATTGAAAACAAAAATAAAAACTTAATTGTGAACTATAATAGAATTACTTCAAAAACTATCGCTTCATATTTTTAAACTCACCTAAAAGGAAACCATTAAAATATACTTATAAAGCTTCATTTTCCAAGACAGCAACATGGATTATGTTTCCCAAGATGAAGCTTAAACAGTAACATCATTTAGTGATTATTTCTTATGATATTTTGTTAGTGTTATTTTGTTATAAACTATTTTCTGTCTGCCACATTTATGCTTATTTATACTTACCTCTTGTATTTAATTTCTAATGCAAACCAAGTCATTAAAAATCTTGATCAGTTTGTAGTTTCAATCCAAGAAAGAAAAATAAAAACAAATAAGCATATAAATTGTTATAAAATATTTACTGCTGCTTTTACTTATAATTTTTAGAATATATGCTTTATTTACAACTAAAATATACATAAAAATGAAAGTGAAAAAATTTAAAATGAGGTTAAATATTTTCTAAATATTTTCTTTGATGGTTCACATTTTCTAACAATTCACAAACAGAAGTATATCTTTTAAAAGGATGAATGTTTACAAAAAATCCAATTAAGCAGACACACAAAAAGTGCTTTAAAGCCCTTTTTCAGTTCTTCCTGACTGTCCTAGTCATCCTCCCTTTTTCCAGTATAAATCTTGCTTTGAGAAATTTGAAAATTCCATTCAATCATACTGTTATTCACAAAACTCAAAATAACTCTTTAAATTAGTATAATTGGCTTAGAAAAAGGTTTTTTCCCCCCGAGGTTTGTTCTATAAAATGTTTTCCTTGTGTAATAAATTCAATGCTTTTCTCTTGTATTCTCCTAGATAGCAAAGTCTAAATATATGATACATTAATAATTTCATAAAACTATCTTCACACATCAGCCAATACCTTAGGTAATGACTGATTTTGTAGTGAAGCTGTTACTTATACCAACACATGACCATGCAGAGGGATTTAATTTTAGAAATGAAGTGGAGTGTCGGGGATGCCTGTCACTTAGCTGTGGTCCATGGGTTCAGGGATAGACAGTGGGGAAGCCAGAAAAGCAGGAGGGTTATGATACTACAGACCCGTGCTGCACTAAATGTGTAACAACAGCTAGACAAGAGCAGTGGGAATATTCTGAAGAAAACCGGTTTTAATTATTATGTTCTTAGTATAGACTTCGCCTGGTGAGAAACAGAAAAGAATGAAATTAAGGACAGAGTCGTTAAAAAAGCAAGCAAATAGGACTATTTAAACAACTAGACTCATGATACTGACATTTATGAAAACAATTTAAGCAATATTATAAACACAATTCAAAGAAAATGAACTTCTGTAGAAAATATTTCATATATCCAAGAGCTTTTACAACATGGTTCAGGAACTTACCCTAAGCTTTAGAAATATTTTTTTCAATTTCAGAATTTTAATTGCCATATATTATCAGCAATAGTTCAGCTGTGAAGTGATAGTAATTTTCTAGGCAATATATAGTTCCCTTTCAAGGAGAAAATTATTTCTTTTCTCTAAGCACAATGAACTGCATAAGCTGTCTGACAGGGAAGGAAAAAAAAACCAAAAGAAATACAGATTGTTGGAATAAATATCAAATTGAAACATAGGAGGCAGACAAAAGATGATTTCAAAACATGTTTATAGAACACCGCAATCTATACTGCTGCTTAAAGTAGTTTCTGTGTATGTTTGTTTTTATAAATCTTAGTATTTTCATTAAATCTCAAATATGAGTGTATTATTTTAACTTAGTACTTACACTCTAAGATCTTAGAGGCAAGGAAACAAGTTTCAATATACTATGAGTCAAAAAGTAATTAATAAATTGTCTTAATTCACCTGTTATTTACTAGAAGATAAAAATTGCCAACCAAGTAATATAAATTATAAGTATATTCAAGAAAGCAAATGCATAAAAAGGGCTCAGTGCTGCTAGCTGTTACAGTCAAACCAAAGGTTACCTTTATGACAGAAAATATACATGAAAAACTCAGTGAGTACTAATAGTTTTACTTCCAATCTGCAACTAGAGAATTAATTCATACTATTCACTGAGATTTTTTCCCCTTGCATACATTTGAGCGCTGGTGTGACACTCAAACTGTTTAACACTCCTTTAAAACTAAACACAGGCTTTCCCCTTCTTTGCTAATTATATACTTTTTTGTTACAAAAGCAAGCCCTTTATTGCTCATAATTTCAGCTATCACTTGCTTGGGCATCTTTTCAGATCAATAGTATATGTTAAGTAAAACCAAAAAAAAAAGGCTAAATGTGACTGTTATCTGCAAGGCAAGAATTCATTCTTAGTGTTTAAGTGCTGCTATCATGTTTCATATTAAAATATTAAATTCTAGTCACATGTTCAGAGCAGTTAACATGCAGAGCTTTTTTATTGAGTGAAATATCTGTCATTTAAAAAATCTAGAAAACTGGCGTAGGTTACAATAAAATCTAGTTTGCATCCTGCAATTTTTACAGATTCCATTGCTGGTCGCCATACATCTTTGATGGCAAAACTACATTGGTTGTAGCACCATAAAAATCAATAAATATTAACCTTTTCTGACACTTTGTACATGGATGGTTTATCAATTGCTGTCAGGTAATGGAACAGTCAGTGATGAACTATATTTTTCGGCTAAGGAACCCAGAACAAATTAGAAATCAATATAGATTAACAGACTTTTTAAATAAAATATCATCAATAGATTTTATTTCCTATAAAAGGAACATAAAAACTAGGAAGCTTACATTTTAAGTAGGTACCCTCTGGTAGGAAATACATAGCAAGCAGGGCACAAGTGCTGAGATACTGGTCCAGGCATCACATATTGTTCTCAGCAAGACAATGACTGAAGGTTTGGACGTTTAACAACATCTATACTAGGACTGCATTTTAGTTATGTCATGGTGAATATTTCTGTTCATCCAAGCCTGGTTTTAACTTCTAGTGGTTACTAAATTTCAAGAATAATTCAATGGATTAATCAACTGGTGAGGTAAATTCAAAAGTAAACTGTTCTTTAATATCTATGAATTGGGTAGTTTAAATAGCAAAGTGGAACTTCATTTGTAGTATGTCTTAATTCATCTATTTTTATGTTTTATGGATGACAGCCACACTGATTTCATGGTCGAATTTTTTTTTTCTAAATACTGTAAAATTTCAGTAGGGCAGCAATCCAGATAAATAACTAACTCTTAAGATGCAAAATAATGTTCCATACATACAGGAACAGCTGTAAGTAAAAGAAATACAATGTGTTAAAAGCTCTGCTGACAATATCAGCTTAGTAAAAATTAGAATTCTTACGCAAATAACATAATACTATTTAAAACTCTGGGTTATACATTTAAAAACTGGCTTTCTGGTGCAAATAGCTTTAGTAAATCCATTTATTAATAAGTATTAACTGTTGAGGCTGATGATTTTTCAAAGTGACAGTTTTGGGAGTAGAGTGAAGAAAATATTTAAAATAAAATAGTACTGTCTTCTGAAAGAGGATCTAATAATTATTCATCATTGAAAACAAAATAAAGCATGTTCTTAGATATTGGAAGCAGAAGAAAAAAACAACAAAAAACCCCAAATATGAGCACTCTGCAAAATATTTCAGACTTAATGAATAGGAGTATGATTTTTATCTAAGAGGTAGGAAATAAGCAATAGGACAAACACAACGCATAAGTTACTCTGTAGACCAGAATCCATTACCAAAATGTTTTGTAGCTCTAAACACTGTCTTCTAAAACATTGCTGAAAGAACCAACATACTTAAAATTTTAAAACTTCATGTTAAAGAATTTTAAAAGACTTTTTACAACCTGGAAAAAATAAGAAAAGTTGCCTTTCTGTATTAAAGTCAAGCTTGATTAACTTCCTGTTTATGATCCATGAAGCTAGTCTACATTAGGGCTAGACCCAATTTCTGGTCTCTCCCTCTTTTGTGCAACAACATTATAGTTGAGACAAAATCAACCTAGTCCACTCCTAATTAAAAAGAACTCCTATACACAGGTAGGGTAACCTTATTTTTCTCTTCTCGCAAGCATCTGTGAACCTGCAGTACACTCTACACCTTCAAAAAACCCATTTTCTATGTTGCAGGGATGATATGTATAAAAGGATTTGAGTAGACATAAAAATTACCACCCACTTCTTCTCTAGTTTACACTAAGAACAGCTGATAGGTACATGACACTAAATGGTTTCAAAGCTTTCCGACATTATCTAGTTTATAGAGAAGATGGTAGTTCGCAAATATGCCTGCAGCCTCAGAGCCATACTTCAGTGATCTATAACTTCAGAGTTCCTATCTCCAGACATGGAAATACTAATTTTTTTGTTCTAGCACTATGATGCTATCTTGCAGAATTCACGAAAATTCTGAAAATATGGAAACTCTATATTAGTGGGAAACAATTCAAGGACCAGAATAGCTTTGTCCTCCTTCTATGTGAAGAAACAATTAATCATCAATGAATTATCACCATCACCACTGTGGGGAAATGTACTCTTTAGAGTGCAGCTTAAAGGGTAAGGGTTTTCTGTTATAAAAGCTCTACACTGACATTCTCATGTATAAGCCAGGTAATAAAAAGTATAAGGAAACAACCCCACAGATTTCACTATTACCTAAAAAAGAATAACTTACATGCTTAACCTTTTAAGTGCCACTCAGACCAACTATTATTTATTATGCCTGTTTATTTTTGAAATATTCAAGTATTTGCTTTTTTTGCAATCTACTATACTACTTTGTATGTGAGTATGTATGTTTTTCACTCCATGAATGCACTGTATGTGATCACTCAATCAATGTACCACACAAGCTTGTATTTCATGAATCAATTACCTGTGGAGTATATGTGCTCAATGAGCCTCTCCAACAGCAGGATTCTGGTGGCTAAAGGAAGGGGTCAGGGAGCGCAAATGACGTGCGTATGCTACAGGGACACCGGACTCCCTCATTTAACCAGGCAAGGTCAGTATTTAGACCAGAAAGCTATGAAGGTTTAAAAGAAGGCCCCTGTAGTTATAAAGTATATCAAAGAAGCTCTGAATTCATTTTTGAAAAGAAATGTGAAAAAAAACCACTCCATGGAAATCCTTGACTCAGGCAGCTGGGAGAAAAGGATAGAGGTAGAAACATTAAGTACCCAGCTCTACTGCATCGATTTTTGGGGGATGGGAGGATTATCTTTCCTTCCCACACCTGTGCATTGCTCATGGTGAGCTAACAAACATTCTGAAAGAAAGATCATTTCTTGTACATGGTTCACAAATTCCAATTAAAAACCAAAGAAAAAACTAAGCAACATACTCAAGAAATGTTAGTCCTATCTCTTTCCTGCTCATTAGGTGCAGGGCCAGAAGTTAATGGAAGGATCCAGGTAAGCCAGGAAAATACCGCTCACTGAGTGAACTTTATGTACAAGACACTAATCTGAATGGTACAACAGATATTGTGAAAGGGAAAGATACTGCTCAAGAGGAAAGAACAACTGGGATGAGGGAAAGGAGAAAAGAAGAGGGAATAGAGATAGATAGACAGATAGATATAGCTAAAATAATTATACTACTAATTTCTACTGGTTTATTGAAAGGAACAGTTAATGATTAATTTTTTGATCAATTTTGCATGCTTATATCTAGTTACCCCTCTCCCAATGTCATCTGAAACATCCCCAGTGGCCTGCCCTGAGCCACCATTCTGATTCCCTACATGCCTGTGGACCCCTACTGAGAGAACCCTTCCAGCAACCCAAGCCTCAGGCTCCATGAAGGAGTCATGGAGATGTCATTTCAAGAGATGAGAAATGTGAAGACGCATTTACTATGACTCAGATAAGGGGGAGATCTAAGGAGAGGAATGAATGTGAATGTATTAAACCTTTATTACCACTGACCTCCTTAACTTGAAGAACCCTAACTTTAATATCCTGAGAAATCCTAGGCAATGATCAAGTTGGTAGAGTCCATTATCCAACCCATAAGCCCACATTGATTGATTGCTAGGAATTCTTCCTAACCCTATTCAACAGTGAGGAGCACCACTACTTTACTAAAGCCACTCTATAATGATTTTAAGAAAATTCCCTGGTCAGAATGCTGTCCCCTGGCTTACCCTCACAACTAATTTGCAGAAGGTCCCTAGTGGGATGGAATGTAGAAGATTTCCTCAATCACACATACCAGGAGGCTCTCTTACAGGAGATAAAGAAAGGAAGAAAAGTGCCATGA
>NDGN011476353.1:0-18159 GCA_002564285.1 Tympanoctomys barrerae
GTCATCATCCTGACCTCCGTCACCACCTGCAGGGCACCACGGTGACTCAAACTTCCACGGGTATCCGCAGGAGATGGACCTCCTGCTAATAAGCTCCTGCCATTGGGGTGCAGGAGAAACCCAGACACCAAGGGCTAATTTAATTTACAGAGTTCAAGACCGCGCGTGGGCACGTGGAGCACTCAAGGGCGTGCAACCCCCGGGCCTAGGGCGCAAAGGCGGTGAAGAAGATGTGCATCTTGGCTAGGAAGGTGGTGACGGAGCCCTGGCGCCACAGCTTCATCTCCACATCCAGGGCGAAGTCCCGGGGCTCCAGCACCGGCCGCTGCAGCAAGACCAAGCCGGTGTAGGCGTTGAGCCGGCTAGTGCGGAAGTAGCCTTCTTCGTTGCCCCTGGTAATGGTCAGGGAGATGGTGTCGCCCGCGAAAGCTGGCGAGGGGCCAATGCGAAAGATGTGTGCAGGCACCAGCATGCCGGTCTGGAAGTCGATCTGGTAGTAGGTGATGCGCGCGGGAGAGTTCTGGCACTCCACTAGGTCATGGCACGTGGTGCGCTCGCACTTCCTGTGGGACAAGGTGGGCAGGGCCTGCTCAGTGGGCAGGATCACGGGCAGGATCTGTTTGGTGGATTGGACTTGTGGGGCGGGGCCTGCTGAAGGGACTGGCTCACAGGCTGGGGCCTGGTTGGTGGATGGGGCCTGCGGGGTGGAGTCTGGTGGGGCCTGGTCAGCGGGTGAACTCACATGCTGGGGCCTGGTTGGCGGACAGGGCTTGGGGGATGGGGCCTGGTCAGTGGGCGGGGCTCTTAAGGCCCTACTCTGGCCTGGTAGCTCCCTCTCCCAAACCAAAGGGACACAGCCCTGCCCAGCATCTCCTTCCTGTGACAGTGTTCCTAAGCGCTAGCATAAGGCACCGCATCTACTCATCTTCATGCCTTCCATCCTTCTGACCCCTTTTTTCTTCTTCCTCTCCTGCCACCCTCCCGCCCATCGTCTCACCACCCCGTCCACCTCAACCTCGCCTTGCCTGGTCCCCTCAGGAGATATCTTTAATTGGGCTTAGCTGTGTGGCTGGTGGCAGAAGCCAGTTCAGTCACCTCCAAGATTAGCTTAGGTTAAAGAACTGTCACTCGCTCTGTGGCCAGTCTACACATGGGGTGGGGGGAAGATGTCGGGTCAGAAGCATGCCCATGAAGAGGCCCAGTGCCATGAAAGTGGGCAGTGTCAGACCCCAGTGGCTCCTGCGAATAATGTGTCCCTAAGAGAGCGCCAGTCACACTGCTGTCAGGGTCCCCACCCTCAGAAACAGGATGAGCTAACGTAGCTCCCTACATGACGGTGCTAAAGGTTGGGAGAATTTGTTACACAGCAGTAAGTGACTAATACACTATCTTCTTGTGTGCACAGATGCACAAGCAGGAAGTGGTCAAGGCAGACCCCTGTCACTTGGTCTGGGCAGCAGGGGTGCAGTGTGGGGTACCAGGATCCCCCCGTGGGGTTGGGGACACTCACATTTCAGACACCCGGACATAGTTGGGGGGGCACTCGAAACGCAGGCAGCGGAAGCTGCCCTTGAGGTTGTGGCAGGTCTCCGCCTCTGAGCAGTTGTGTGTGCCCAATGCACACTCGTCCAGGTCTGAGGAGCAGAAGACAGGAGATGAGGGGAACCCTGCAGCCAGCTAGAGCTCGTCCTGGATTTGGGAACACAGCTCCCTCGCCACTCGGTACTATCTTGTACAGCTTGTGTCTAAATGTCCTCCAAAGCCTCATGCACTGATAGACAGGGCTTTTCAGAGGTGGCTGGATCTCAAGTATGTGCCGCTAAGACCAAGGGTGTGAGGATTAGGATATGCGACTGCTGCACCCACCCTGAGCCCTAGCCTAGATAGGACATGAGCCATACAGAGAGAAGCTGCTAAAGTCGCTTGCAGCTTGCTGCTTCAGTTGCCTGCTTTTGCTGTCTTCTGCACACCATGAACTGTTTCTCCTCTCTGATGCCCCTCCATCCTGCCACTCTGCTTTGGAACAAACTGACCAAGGACTGAAACCACTACAAACTGTGAGCCAAATAAACCTTTCATCCCTTCACTTGTGGTCCTGGATATTTTGTCTCAGCAACAAAAGAAAAGTAACTGAGACGCACACAGGCACTGCCCCAGCCAGTAGTTGCGCTGTCTACTCACATCACCCATGTCTTCACTTCTGATTTCCCAGCATGAAACCCAAATGCCTCCTGGGAACACAACACTCCGGCCAACATTCCACATGGGCTACAGCACTGCCGGACACCTTGGTCCTCTGCCCCAACACCTGACCTGATCTACCCTGGGCCTCCACACACACTGCCACTTCTGCTGGGCCACTTTCTACCCACGTTCCCCAACTGGCTCCGTTTTTATGGAGCTGGGATGTAAAGTGCTCTACCTCTGTGCTGCAACTCCAGCACTTAGCTTTTTTCTTTTTACTTTGAAATAGTATCCCTAAGTTGCCAAATCTAGCCTTAAATTTGCAGTCCTCCTTACTCAGCCCCCCAGGTAGCTGAGATCACAGGTCTGGGCCCCACTCCTGGCTTCCACAATGGCTCTTTCTCAGCTTTCAGGCCTCAGGTATCTGTGCGATTACCTCCTCCAGGACGCCTTCCTGCCTCCCCTACCTTGTCCTCCTCCCCCACTCCCAGCATCCTGCCCTGTGTTATGATTATTCCTGATTACTTGCCCCCCTCTGAAACACACCATGGCTCTGTGCACGGTCACCGATGCTCCCTGTAAGCCACACAGAACACAGATGTCTCACTTACTGGGGGCCCGCAGACCCAGACCTTCTTGCGTCAAGTCCAGAAAGCGTGGGGGTGGAGTGCACACAGGCTCAAGCACACCCATGCGGTGAACAGCAGTGCAGATGTGCACACGCCCAGAAGGTGTCCAGGCAACGCTCAGAGAAGTCAGCGTGTTTATAAGGTGAGATTATGGGTTCCTCTGTCACCCCCTGTGGGGACCAGCTGCTCAGCTTACAGTAAGAGCTCAGGAAGCCCCAGGGCCTGCTCTGCTGCTCTTCCCAGTCACTACCTAGCTGCGGTGTGTTTTCTGGTTGACCAATCAGGGATTTCTCCTCTCTCAATCCTCACGCTAGCCCTGTGCTCCAAGGGTCACTCGTCTTCTGGCACTTGGGAGGGGAACAGTCTTGTCCCAGGTCACACAGTGGTCAGCAGAGCAGCTGGGCTAGAGCCAAGGTATGTTATGATGCCAAAGGGTGGCACCTGTTGAATGCCAGGCTGACTCCTAAAAGCAATCTCAGGATGAAGACCCCACCAACTATGCAGGGGTACCACCCACCATCACCTGCCACCCTCAGGATGCCATGGGCGTGCCCAAGGCCAAGTGGCTGCGTAAGGACAAGGCCTGGCCTCACCCCACTTCCTCTTGCCTAGCCCAGAGTATGGGCTGTGGCCCCAGGTCCTCCTTCAGGGCTGCTCCCTCCCCAGGCCCCAGTCTGTTCCTCAGTAAAAAGTCACCTTCCCCATGCCTCCGGGTGGCCAGTGGAGTAGGGGGAGAGGAATGTGCCTAGGCTGGATGAGGTCACTTCCTGCTGATTTGTCAGCGACTCAAGATGACAGGGCTCCCTCCAGCTCCCCAGCCTGTTCTGGGTCACCCACCCTCATGACTGTGGCCTGGCTATGGGTGGGCAGAACTGTGGGAAGCCAGCTCCTTGTAAAGGGCTGTGAGCGCCACAGGTGGCCATCGTGGGACTTTCCTGCCACTGGAGCCTGTTTATGTGGGTCCCCAGGCTCCTGTGATGAGGAGCTCTTAGTCCTACAGACCCCCTGGAGAGCCCAGGCCGGGTGGGTGAGGGCAGGATGTGCTCTATACCAGGATATCGCTGCAGGGAGCCAAAGAACACAGGGACAGAGGGACACCACAGAGCGCAGCTCCCACAGGAAGGGCTCTCTCAGGACCTGAGAAAATGCTCTACGACTTTCGGCAAAATCTCCACTAATACACATACACTGTGCTGTTCTATGTATCTGCCAGGGCTTGGCTCTGGGGTCCCTGGCAGATCCAGACACGCGCGGGCATGCAAGTCCCTTACAGAAAGTGGCCGTGTCCGAGTGAACAGCCTCCATTCACCCTCCCTCCCATTCACCTGAACTCCTCTCTAGAGAACGTCTGTGCCTCACACCACACAAATGCACTGTTGGTAGCGGTTCCACTGTGTGGCTTAGCACCTGGACATCTAATCTTGTGGCTGCCCTGGCCCACGCCGAGTAACGAGGAATCGTCTGGGGCCACATAGCAAATATAGCAGAGTCAACGCTTATGAGTGACAAAGCTTCTGATATTTTACCCAACAACAAAACAACCTCAAGTGTGAACATTAAGTAAACTTGCGTGGCTGCTTAAATCACAATAAACACCTGTCCTTGCAGGCACACACTTGTGCGTTGAGGCTCTGTCACTGTCATTGCTGTTTTTCACTTGCCAAACTGCATGGGACATGTTCCATCTGCTCCACTCGGGCTCCCACTGGACTGCAAGTGGCCAGTACAGGAGGCCGAGCCAGCACAGCACCATGCCCTTCACTATGTGAGCTTGGTGGCCCATGGCTAGAGATGTAGACAAGACTCTCTTCAAGGTCACAGGACCAGTGCCATCCAGTTCCCTCTGTTGGAAATCAGATAGGTGACTGAGCTGCCCTAACTCATGTGTCACTAGGGGTTGGGGGCCCTCCCTCATGCAGCCTTCCCTGGGATCCTCTGCACTCCTCCCAGGAAGGCCCACTGCCAGCCCCCACCTCTGAATAGCACTGCAGAGACTCGGGGACAGTGACTGAGGCCCCGCATCCTCCCTGGACAGTCCCCTTCCTTGTTATCACCCCTCAAGGCATCCTGCCTTGCAAGGTAGTCCACCTGGAAGTCTACACAGGGCTGAGCGGCCACTTCCTGTCCCCAGACATTGCAAGCACAGAGCATTCTGTGTTTATGAACCAGCACAGTGTTGCAAGTGCCCAGCAAGCTGTGTGAGGGCCCCATGCCCACCCAGTACCCATCACTGCTTACCCTTGCAGGACCTGCCGTTGGCCATCATGGTATAGCCCTGCTCTGGGCATGCACACTGGTAGCTTCCAGGTACATTGAGACATCGGAAGGCGCAGAGCATGCCAGCGGCCTGCGCACATTCATCAATGTCTGCAGAGAGAAGGTCACCACCTCTGTGGGCCTCATGCATCCACACGACCTACCACAGACAGCCTGTCCCCGCCACAGCCACAGAGCCAGAGGCCCACTTTACAAATGAGGGTGTGAGGCCTTTAGAAATAGAAGCGAGTCCCCTCGGGCCACACAGCAGATCAGGGATCCCATTCCAGTGCTCTCGCCTTTGCCCATTTCCTCCAGCAGAGGCCAATCAGGTGCCAGTCGCGGCCTCTACATTCTGACACCACCATCAGCCTGCCTGCGGCAGAGGAGAAGAGGGGCCTACCTATGCAGGTGTGCCCGTCTTCTGACAGCTGGTAGCCCTGGCGGCAGTAGCACTGGTAGGAGCCGTAGATGTTGGCACACTCCTGGCTGCAGCGCTGGTTCTCACATTCGTTCACATCTGCAGAGACACTAGGCAGTGGTCACGGGGACTGAGGGATCCTCCCAGTCCAGGCATGAGGCTCAGGCCCCCCGCTTACACGGAACCTTATCTCAGGAGAACTTAGGTTTCAGCCAACCTTGAGGGCTGATGCCCCCAGAAAAAGGCAAGGACCGAGCAAGGGCAGGGGCAGAGCTGGCCCCAGGTGGTGCTATGGCCTAGAGCTACATACACTGCCAAATGTGCTGTTTGGAGGCAGGGCCAGGGGAGGGGGGGGACCACTGAGAAGGGAGCATTCTGGCCCCTGGTCCCCTCTCTGCTTCCTGTGTTGGGCTGAGCAGCTGCCTCCTCCAGGCCATGTCTGCCTTGGAGCCAACAAACCATGTACTGTACCCACAGAAACTGAGCCAAATAAACCACTCTGCCTTTAAATTGCTGGTATCTGGTATTTTGTCCCAGCAACAGGAAAGTGACTGATACAGCTGGGCTCCAACTATGTTCCTTGAAGTTTGAATCCCTCTGTAATGTATAAATACCACTTGGTTTCACACAAATACTAAGATTCCTAGCTTCTAGAAAGCCAAGAACATGAGGCGGCTCTGAGACTGAACCCTTGGTGGCTCCCACTTTTGGGCCCCTGTTCTCTTAATTCCTTATCTACCTCTGCACTCTGGGCTTTCAGTTCCCCCACCTGCAACTGTAGTCACGTGCAGTGCCTGTTTATCAAGGTCTGCAAGCAGAGAGGCCTAGAGAGGCCAGAGCCCCGGATGTAGCTAGACATAGGAAGGGAAGAGCCAGGGACGAGGGATGTCCGAGGCTGGGATGGATGGGGCCAGGCACCAGGATGGGTGAGCCAGATGCCACAATGGGAGGGCCAGAGGCAGGGGCAGGGCCAGAGATGGGGTGGGCGGGGCCAGAGAATAGGGAGGGCTAAAAGCCGGATGGGCGGGGCCAGATGTCAGGGAGAGCTAATGGCTGGTGGGCGGATGCTGCAGTACCTTCGCAGTGCTTGCCATCCTCTGCCAGCCGGAAGCCGGTGGCACAGGAGCAGCGGTAGGAGCCCAGTGTGTTCTCGCACGTGTGCTGGCACAGGCGGCCTGGTGAGGTCCAGCATTCATTCACGTCTGTGGAGGGGTGGGGGTGACCATGGGCTCCGGGTAGCCAGAGTGGGGAGAACAGAGCTGACCGGCAGCCAGTGCCCTGTGCCAACCAGGTCCTCCCCTCCCCACCCCAGCTGAGGAAGGCATGGGCATGAGGACAGAGGAGCCAGGCACTGCAGGAACCAGACAAATGGGCACAGAGACAGCAGCCCAGAGAAGCAGAGAAGCCCTAGCCTGTTGCCCAGCTGCAGAGAGGAGGCTGAGGGAAGATGGGAGGAGGGCAGGGCGCTAGGCCAGATGTACCAGCAAGGGGCATGGTGTGCCTGGGGACAGGGCTGCCCACCTACCGATGCAGGAGCGGCCAAAGGCGTCCCGCTGGAAACCGGCCTTGCAGTCACAGCGGTAGGAGCCAGGCAGGTTGTGGCAGATTTGACCCTCACCGCCACAGCGGTGCACGCCTGTAGCACACTCGTTCACATCTGCAGAGGAAGTGCCACCCTGAGCACTCACTAGCCTCGTGCCCTTGGCCTTTCTGGGCAAGGTTTGGTGCCCGCCTTACCCACGCACTGCTCGCCATCCGCGCTGGCGTGGTACCCATGCCTGCACACCAACGGGTTCCTCTGGCACCTGTAGGAGCCCACTGTGTTGACGCAGCTGAAGCCAGGACGGCAGGGCTCGGGTAGTGACGTGCACTCATTGATGTCTGCAGAGGGGGCACAGGTGACCAGGCCACCCTGGGCAGGCCTACCCCCAACCTGTGTCCCATGACCTCAAAGGTGTGCCTGTAGCCCCCAGCATAAGCTGTGCTGGCTAAACTCCTCGCATCTGATGGACCCGCTGGAGGCAGAGGGAAAACGAAGGCTGAGTCTGGGTAACTACAGCTTCTCTCCTCTAAAGCTGCCCATCTTACACAGTGAATGGGGCCCCGCCAGCCACCCTTCCCCCACCCCCCTTGCCCTGACACCCCACCCCACCCCAGGGCCTTTGCATTTACTGCCAACTTCCCTGGTACACACTTTCTCAACTCTGTCCCAATGTCACCCTGTCTGGGAGACCCAGGGAGCAATCTGAGTAGAGTTCTCCTTTACACCTTTAGCCCCTACTTGTTTTACTATGTACCAAAATGAATTACTGGGACTTCTATACACTTGGTTGCTTATTGGTACTCCTCTCTCAACGTCCTCGTTGGGCTGCTGTAGCTCCTTCACACTGAGAATCCTTGCACAAAAAGGTCCTCTGTGATCAGATCACTGAGGAACAACAAATTTGATAGGCCCCTCCCCACCTTTCCCTGAAGGCCCTAGGCGTCTCCCTGCACTGTATGACACACGGGTGAGATCAGAGGGAAAGGGGACATTGGGGACAGTGTCTTGGAGAGGGCTCCTGAATTTGGCCAACGGAACCACTGAACCCTTGAGAAGGCCTCCACAGCAAGTCAAGGGCCCCTCTGACCCCACCTCCTGCCTGTGACTCTAAGGAAGGGCAGGTAAGGGCTCTGTGCCCAAGTCGCCTTTGGTCCTGTCCACTCCTGCTCTCCCTACTGTCCCTCTGCACTGTCCACCCCTGTGGCAGAGGTGGCTGTGACCTCCCCAAGGAGGTCTCCTGGCTGATGAAGGACAAGAAGTGTGGTATCTCAGGGCCTTTGGGGCAAGGAGGCCAGCATCTGTCTAACTGTAGGCCTCCAGCCATCAGTGCAGCATGGAATCATTGCAGTACTCAACAGCATTCTTTAAAAACAGGATTCCAGTGAGTGTGTGAGTTATTATTATTTCTTGAACTTTGTTGCTAGCTGACCATGACTATGTGTGCATGTACCAAGTCATGACCAGACATAATCTTGCTGGCCAGGTTTCCTATGCATTCTTCCAGTCCAGTAAACTGAGATGGTAAACTGAGGCCATGAGCAAAATAACTGAGCCAAGGTCCAACTCTTCAGGCTAAGAAAATACCTACTGCTCTGCAGGTCTGCCTGGGTTTGGGGTTCCCAGCACCCACACAGCCGACTCACCCACGCAGTTGCCCTCAGGGTCCTGCAGGAAGCCCTCCATGCAGCGCTGCCGGGCCTGGCAGTAGAAGGAGCCCTTGGTGTTCTGGCATGAGAAGCCAGGCTGGCAGGTGTGTGAGCCCAAAGCACACTCGTCCACATCTGCAAACAGAGGCTGGGGGTCGGGTAGGTGGACCCCAGCCCTCATATCCCTGCCCTCAGGAAACTGTGACTTTGATTGTCACAGAGGTCGTCTGCATTCCCGGAAGCTTGGAGGACTAGGTCACTGGTGTGGCCAGGGTCCCAAGAGTTGCCATGAAAGACCAGTTGGACTGAGCCTTCCTGTGGTCTGAGCACTGCCAGATGCAGCAACTTAGTTCACCCTCACAGTCGCCCCAGGATGTAGATGCCACGAGCCCCAGGTTACACAGGGGAAACTGAGGCACTGGGCTGGGTGCAGAGCTCAGGCAGTCGGGCCCAGCACATGCACATGTAACAGCTCACTGCCCTACCTCTGTGAGGACAGAGAGAGGCAGGAATGAGTGTTTATGTCCCTGAGGGAAGGGTGCCTGGTGACACTTAGGGGAAGGTCGCCCAGGCAGTACATAGGCTCTAACCCCGGGGAACTCTGCTTCCACTGCTGGCTCACGGTCTGCTGCTCCCTCGGCGGGAACTCCAGTCTGAGTAGCCACCCATGACTTCAGGTCCCTCTGCCGGGGGCCTCCTTCCACCCCCACCTGAAACAGCTCCCAGTCCTGCGCTATTCTGACACCCCCCACTTGTTACTGTGTTCCCCATGTCTCCTACCTTGAGGTCAGTGGAAGGGCACAGCACCCCAGCCTATACCCCTAGTCCAAAACCCTGCCAGGCACACAGGGGCAGCTCAGGCAGTATTTGTTCAGTAAAATGAAAATTCTCCCTTCGAAGGCTAGAAGTTCCCAGTGAAAGACACAAGTGATTTTCCTGGGGTCTCAAACCCGGGTCAGCACACAGCAGGAATGTGGGAGGTAGGACCCTGGCCTCCCCGCACTCAGCTCAACTCCTCCACTTCTACCCCAACACTATCTCTGGGATCCTCCCATGAGCAACAAACTGAAATACTGGGAGCTTGCAAAAAAGAAGGGTGGGGTGGTGCACATGTGGGTGGGATGGGGCAGGGCTAGGCTTGGGGTTGGGGGGGCAAGGGGCAGGGCTGAGAAGGGCCACAGGGTATCTAGGGGGCAGGGCAGGGGCAGGGCTCCAGCCAGTGCTTCTCACCTAGGCACTCCCCATCCTTGAGGACAAAGCCCGGCTCGCAGGTGAGGGCCTTGTAGCAGCGGAAGGAGCCCAGCGTGTTCACGCAGTGTTCGCCCCGGCTGCACGTGTGCAGGTCCGTCACGCACTCATTGATGTCTGCAAGGAGAGCGGGGCTGGCCATCAGGGTCTGCAGGGTGCTCCCGAGATGGACATCCGGGAGCAACCAGAGGGCCTCAGGCCATCAGGAGGGAGGGAGTGTGGGCCCTGCCCTCGAGGTACTCACCGTTGGGAGCCAAGTGCACAGCTGATGTGCCCCATCCATGCACCCCTTCATTCAACAAAGATTTAGGAAGCACCCGCGAAATGCCAAGCACCCTTCTTGGCAAGAGGGATGCACACACCAGAGAACAAGACGCACACACACGCCCGAGCTCGGGCCAGATATGCAGATACACAAGCACAGGATTGGGAGGCCATCAGGAGTGCTGTGCTGACCAGCGCAGGGGAGGACGCAGGAGAGCCGGTTCAGCAGGGGTGTGGAGTTCACCTGTCAGGAGGGTTCTCGGGAACAGCTCTGTGGGGGCCTCCGGCAGGTAGCTGGGCATGGTGATGCATGCCCATAATCGCAGCACTGAGGGAGGCTGAGGCAGGAGGATCACAAGTTTAGAGTCCTGTCTGGGCAACTTACTGAGCTCATGTTTCAGAATAAAACATAAAAGGGCTGGGGATGTAGCTCAGGGGCTGAGAACTCCTAGACAAAGACAATAATCCAGACGGATGGTAAGGTGTGGGAAGCTGCCTGGTTCTAGAGGTACAGAGAAGGCAGAGGACCCTGAGACCCACTGAGGATGGGATGAATGGGGAGACAGGCATGCTATTCTGTCCGGCTGAAGTCACAGACAGCAGCCAGAGTGAACATCAGAGCACCCAGCCTGCACCACAACCTCCCCTAGTTCACATCCTGTGTTGGGTGAGTGGCTCCCTCCCACATCCTGCAGCCCCGCCCACCTGGAGCACTTTCCCAGGGGAGCCAACACAGTCCTCAAAGCACACAGCACAAAAAAGGCAAATGGTAAAAATACAGGGCAGTCCCTGGCAGACGTCACACCACAACTATTCCTCCCTGGCTTACATACCTCCAGCTATGGGCAGCTCACTACCTCTGGAGAGTCCCCAGTGTGACATATCTATAGAGCAATCACCACCACAAAACACTGGCAAAGTAACTTACATGGAGCAGAAAGGGAGAGCGAAAGGTTAAAAGAACCAATTTAGGTTCTTTTACCATTTTAAGCGAATCTTGGAGTGCACTGAGCTACATCTCTATCCCTTTTTTCTTTTCTTTTCTTGTCTTTTCTTTTTTAGATTTAGTTAAGTTTTGGAGTTGCCCAGGCAGGGTTCAAACTTGCAGCCCTCCTGCCTCAGCTTCCCAGAGTGCTGAGATGACAAGCACGCATCTGTACCCATCACTATACCCAGCTTGTTCAACAGTTATAAGTAGAAAGTGATAGAGGCAGGACTTGAACTCAGCTCATCCAGCTTCAAGGCCACTTCCCTGTCACCTGCCAGGTAATGCCTGGGAGCCCCAGAGACGTCTGCAGCTGTGCACAGGAGGGCAGAGGGAGAGGGGTACGAACACAGTCACTTGAGCACGTGAGGGTGTGTATGGGCTTGTGCAAGGGGAGCAAGGATGGAAACACAAGAGCACAAGTGCAGATGCTGTGCTGACCGTAACGTCCACAGCATCCATTCCAACTGTCAGGGACCCCCTTCACCTCTCAGGTTCATCTCCAGGGCATCAGGGAGCCTGCCTATGGGGCACCGTAAGAGGGGTGCAGAAGCGCCCAGCAGGGCCACCTTCCCAGCCAGACCACAGTCCCATTCCAGATGGCAAGAGCTGCCACCCACAGGCAGCCAGGTCAGGAGGCACGTGTATCCAAGGCTGGGTGCCTGGGGAAAGCATGTCTGCCAGGCCCAGCCAGCACCTTGGGCCCTTGCCCATGCACAAGGCTGGACACAGCACTGAGCACAGACAATGGGATCTGGTCCTTGCCTTTGTGCTTCCTGACCACCTCAGAGCCAGGTGCAAAGTCCACCTCTACAGACGGACATGCAGGTGCCATGAGTGCAAAGATGCCTCCCTGTGCCTGTGCCCTGCACACTGAGACCTTGTGACTATCTGAGAATGGTGGGGGACAAGCGCTCACATCCCCTCTGTGATAGCATCAAGTGGCCCAGAACCAGGAGAGCACCAGGGCCTCCTCACCGCCCTCAGAGAAGCCCTGGACACCCAACCCACAGGGCACAGGGATAGGAGAGTTGGGACTCAGTGCTGACCAGGGCCAGGCACAAGTGGTGCAGGGTCAGAGCTCTGCCCTGTGCCCATCCTCTGGTCCCTGTGGAGGCTCAGAGAGGAGCTTGGGGTCCCTCAGAAAACAATACCAAGCTGAGGGACAAAGCCAGGAGTGTCAGCTGCGACCCTATCTACCCCTAGAGAGGTTCTCCCTGCAGCTAAGGACCCTGTGAGCAGCTGGGGACCATGCTGTGACAGGCTGTGTGCTGTTGTGTACCCTCAGCCACCAAGAGCCACCTCTTTGCAGAGGGGACACTCTGGCTGGGAGAGAACAAGTCACCACTCTGAGGTCACAGAGCCACCTGTCTGCTGATCCCATGCACCACATCCCACCGCCCTGCCAGTGACCAGCCGGGGACATGTCCCCTGAGCACTTTCGGACACACAAGTACGTCTCTGGGGAAAGCAGCCTCCCAGAGGACAAGCGGGAAATGACACCAGGACACGGGGTGACACAGAGCATGGGGCCAGCTGTGTGAGGGCTCATATGCAAAGGACGGACCTTTAGCATGTGGCCTTCATGGCGGGCTGGGCGTGTCGCAGAGCGCAGAGCGTGACGCGGGTGGGCACAGGTGGGGCCCTCGCTTACCCACGCACTTCCTGTGCGCGTTGAGGATATAGCCCTCAGCGCAGAGCACTGTGTGGTTGACACAGGAGAAGGATCCCAAGGTGTTCACACAGAACTGGCGCCGGCTACAATCGTGAGTGCCCAACAGGCACTCGTCTTGGTCTAGTGGCAGCCACGGAAGGAAAAACAGAAGGGCCGTTAGAGAAGCGAGGCCTGTCCCGGGGCAGTGCATGACAGAGGGCCACCCGAGACCCAAAAAGGGGCAGGAAGTGCCCATGTCACGCCAGAGTTCGAAGAATCCAAAGATGTCAAAGCTGAGCCCCACTACGAACAGAAAGAGATGAGACTCAGAGAGGGTAGGCAGGAGGCCTAGGGTCACACAGCACTGCAGAACCAGGTGCCACCTCTCTCCTATGCTGTGTACCAATCCCCTGGGCACAGGCAGCAAGGAACCCATAGCACAGGGCTACACACCCACAGCTTCAGGGGCCAGGAGAGGGCATGAGTGTACAGTGCAGGTGTTCTGTTGTGCTGCAGGGCTGAGGCCCATTCGGAGAAGGATAGGCAAGAGCAACCCAAAGTTGGAAATGCTGTAAAAATGCCTAAGCTGGCTGTGGCTGAGAAGTCCCTGGATTATTTCAGACACCATGGAGAAGAGCTAGACACCGCTGCAGAGCAGGCTATCCGCTCTCAGATGGTCCACTGCGGCCTCTGCCTCCACCCACAGCTCCTCCTGCCAGAGCCCTAGAGACAGGCTGGAGAGATGCCATGCCAGCCAGGTCACAAGGCCGGTGACCCCAGAGTGATGCCCTTTTCTGTCCTCAGGATGCTGGCAGGAGATAGAGCTCAGGGAACAGAACACCGACTCGGCCATGGCCCCTGTGCTGTGCACCGGAGCAAGTCTGCTGCCCTGGCTGGGATCACAGCATGTTTTTGGCCCACAGTGGAACCCACCAGGGCCAGGTCTCTTCACCTAGACCATATGCACACTCAGCCCCCTCCTGTCTGTCACTAGGTGGTAGAGGCTGGAGACTGTGCAAGCTGTCCCTGAGACGTCACTCCACCCTTGCCACCACTGGGCAGCAGAGAGGGCTTGGCTTACAGAGGACTGTGGGGATACCACACTACCTCAGTGAGGCCACCCAGGAAAAAGGACATGAGTTTCTTTGTGAATGGCAGTGGCAGCTCACTGTCGCCAAGATCCGGCCCACCTCCATCATCTTGGTAACAAAGACTGGGTAGGGACCCCTCGCCAGCCTCCCATGGCAGACTATCACAGGATGGAAACCATTCTTGGGTGTCACCCTGAACAAGTGGGTGTCACTTCTGTCCTTCCCTTTCTCTACCTGGGACAGGAACACAGATGTACAGGATGATTACGAACCTACTCCCACCCTGGACAGGTACAACACAAGGATACGGCAAGGGAAGTGTGGCCCAGGACCTTATTAGAAACACATGTCCCAATCCCACTGGACCCTGAGTAGGGATCTGTTCCCACCAGGTCTCTAGGGGACAAAGTAAAGGTCAGTGATGAGGTACACACTTGAGTCTGAGCAGCACCATTTCCACAAGAGCAGAACAAGGAGATGGGAGGAGTCCAGGGCCGGGACATGGGCAGCATGAAGCCACCCTGGAGGGCCAGGAGCTCTGCCATGCAGACAAACCTATCACTCACAGATCCCACCACAGGTATCAGGGCAGCCCTTGGCACTCACCTTCGCAGGACACGCCATCCGCCATGATGGCATAGCCGGGGAAGCAGGAGCACCTGGCTGAACCCCCAATGACACTGCACACCTGCCTGCAGGGTCCGTTGTCTGAAGGAGATGGCACAGGGGTCAGAGAGTGCAACTACGTGGGTCCCCATCACCCTGGCTCTAACCCATGAGGCAGAAACAGAAGAATAAAAAAGCAGAGAAACTGGGATGCAACAACCCCTTTCCTGGGTCAGCAGCTACATGGACTCCTGGGTCCACACATCCCCCACCATTCAGGTCCAACTCATTGCTCTAGTGACACAAAAGAAGGAAGAGACAGCAGAGAGGCATAGGGAAAGAAGGGGAGGGAGGGATAGAAGATTAAATGGATGGATGGATGGATGAATGGATGGATGGATGGATGGACGGATGATGGACAGAAGATGAATGGAAGGATGGATGGATGGATGGATGGATGGATGGATGGATGGATGGACATATGGATGGACAGAGGATGGATGGATGGATGGATGGATGGATGGATGGATGATGGATGGACAGAGGATGGATGGAAGGATGGATGCATGGATGGATGGATGGATGGATGGATGGATGGATGGATGGATGGATAGATGCTGGAGCTCAGGGTTAAAACACTTGCCAAGAAGGTAGGATGAGTCCCTGGTTCCAGCCCAGCATGTCAAAAAAGAAGGAACAAGGATGGAATTAAAGGAGAACAACAAGGAAAGCATGACAACCTGGCCTTCATATCAGCTCACCACACAAGGATGCGCTATCTCAATTGTATAAGAATGGAGGTACAAGTAGCCAGTTGGCTTTCTTGGGGTCACACACCCAGGCCCAAGATCCCCTCATCTCTTCTCCGCAGCTACATTCTCTGCTCCTCACCCAGTGCACACAGGCAACCACTGGCCCCCAAGCAAAAAGCATCCCATGGCCAGGACCATTTGCTAGCACCCAGTAGACCAGGCACACACAGTGGCCCTGGAGCAACATCTGGGGACACTGTCCCCATGGCTCACCTTTGCAGGTGTTGGGCTGTGGCAAGGGCAGCGGGATGGTGTTGGGGACCACCTGGGCTAGCTCAGGTCCCGATGCAGACTCCCGTGTGGGTTCTGGCTGTGGCACAGTCCTGTCTGTTGGAGCAAAGCACAGAGCAGAGGGTGGAGTGTGCGTCTGCCAAGCCTGGTGTACTCTTGGGCACCAGCCCTTCTCATACTCAGGCACTACACTGGGCCTGAAGCCCCTCCCACATCAGAGAAGAAACTGAGGCCCAAGAGCAGATGCTCCCTGGGTAAGAACCATCTTACAGTCTCTTGGGGAGATAAATGGGGGGTAGGCAGGAAGGAGAGAGGAGGAGGAAGAATGTCCAGGCTGAAAATGAATCCCCCCTTGTGTGCCAGGGCTGAACACCACAGCACCTCACAGCCACAGGGGGACTGGGCAGAGCCTCTCCCTGTGGACCTCTCTGACGGGCCTCAATTGTCTCTGTGGCTGCCTTGCACCAGTCCCAACGTGAGCAGCAGTGAAGCACCTTGTCCTTCCCATTCCTCACCTGGGCGGCAGGTATGGCCGTCGTCCTGCAGGGAGAAGCCCGGGAAGCAGGCACAGCGGTAGGATCCCACAGTGTTGATGCACAGGTGCTGGCACAGCTCGCCCGGCAGCAGCAGGCACTCGTCCTGATCATCACCTGGCAGGCTGTTGGGCAGCTCGGCCTCCGTGCCCAATGACAGGGCCTCCCGGCTTCCCATCTCTGGCTCTGAAACTGGGGTGGGAGTTAGAGCTCAGGAGAGAGCCAGGTTGGCTGGGCACACAAGCCCCATACCAGTCCAGGTCCAACAGACAGTAAGGACAGAAGAAAGATAGATGAATGGAGTACTGCAGAGAGGGAGGGAGGGATAGATGGATGGATGGACAGGTCAATGGGTGGACAGACGAGTGAATGATTGCAAGCATACAGGTATGTGTGGGTAAGTGAACAGATGGATGAATGGGTAATGGATGTACAGATTGATGGATGGATGGATGGATGGATGGATGGATGGATGGATGGATGAATGGCAAATGAGTGAACAATCTTGCAATAATAATGAACCCATAAGAGCTGGGTCCAAGTCTTGATTACCTGAGTTCCCTGTAACAAGACCTGGCTGGGTCCCCAAGGAAGCTCTTGCTAAAATAGATTCTGACTGATCCCTCAGCCTCAGTGACATAAGGGAGATGTCCCCTAGCCATAGAAGAGTCCCCTTCCAACCAAATCTGGATCCCACTGGGTGGGGATCAGAACCCTGCCCCAGGCTTTCCTTGGGCACACTGCTCTGGGCAGCACCAGGTCTCTGGGATCAATCCACCTCCCAGTGCTGTGAAGAACACAGGGCAGAGAGGGGAGAAGGCTGGCTAAGCAGCTTTGGAAGGCTCTGCAACATCATAGGGAGAGGCAGGGCTGGGGCTGAGGGCAAGACCTGCAGCCCTGCCAAGTTCTGTGCCACCTGAGACCTCAGCCCTTCCAGCAGCCACCAGCAGCAGAACCCCAGAGGGAACAGCTGTGCACAATCATGGGAGAGGAACATGGTTCAGATGACAGTGTTTACATTAAGTTCCAGTTTGACAGGCCCACCAAGGGCTGAGGCAGATCTGGACCCGGGGCCACTAGTACACCTGGGCCAGGCCAGACCCCCCACCCCATTTCAGGTTTAGTTCACATTCAGCAGCCAGTCTGGCCCTACTGCCTTCCACCTCCCAAGAGGAAGGAGCATGTTTTCACTAGCCCTGCTGCCATCTGCCATGCAAACTACCTGCTCCCTGCCTCCCCACCTGCCTTCTGATCCCTGAGGCTGGATTTCTTCCCAACACCACCTGAAAAACCTGAAAACAGATTATGTTGGGTTGTAAACTGGGTCTTCACATAAGCACTCACGCAGTCCCCTGAATGGAAGGGTGGATATAGATGGGTGAATGGAAGGCTGTGTGGGTGAGTGGGTGGGTGGGTGAGTAGGCAGATGATGGGTGGGTGAGAGGATGAGTAAAGGACTAAAGGATGAATGGATAGACATGGAAGAGAATGGATAAAATAAATGGAAGGATGAGTAGATGAATGAGTGGTTGGATAGATGGGCCAGTGGGTGACTGGGTAGATGGGCATGGGGGAATGGATGGGTTAATGGAATGAAAGGATGAGTGGACAGATAGATGGGTGAGCGGGTGGATGAGCGAATGGATGGGTCATGGATGGGTAAGTGGATGGGTGGATGAGTAAACTGGTGCACAAAAAGGTGAATGGATGGATAGGTGAGTTGGATAAGTGAATGGATGGGGGAGTGGGTAGATGGCTGGGTGGGTGAGTGGATGAAGGGATGAACAGATGGGTGGGTGAATGGGGTGGACAGATGAATGGGTAAGTAGGTAGATGGGTTGATACATAGATGAATGGATGGATGGGTGAATGGGTGGTTGGATGGGTGGATGGATGGGCTGGATGAGTGAATGAATGGATGGATGAATCGATGGTTGAGTAGGTGGATGGGTGTGGAAGACCACCTGAGCAGCTCTCCTTGAAAGAAAAGTGACTGTCTCCATTTTGACGGAGCCTGACCCTATTTCCTCATATTGTTAGGTACAGAGCTGGCTAG
>NDGN011476362.1:0-11212 GCA_002564285.1 Tympanoctomys barrerae
CACACACACACACACACACACACACACACACACTAAATAAATAAATAAAATTTTAAAAAATAATTTTTAAAAAGCCAGTGTTTTATGGTAGACAATTATGGCCATGGAGAACTCCCTGGAAACAAGCTATCCAAGACCCTGACCCCAGACACCCCGGACAGCTTCTGGTTATTACATCGCCTCCTGTTGGACGCACCTATAGGGAGCATATGGCCAAATAGTCCTCTGGGCTGTCCCGTTTCTCATGCCAGTGAATGCCTCTGGTGGCCCCTCAGTCCATCTGGGGGACATTAGCATAAGTCTGCTGGACCTAACTCTAGGGGCAATGCTGAAAAGCCACTCTGCCCCCAGTTCCTCACAGGAGAACAGCGCATGTGCTCTGGCTTTCCCTGACGCCCTCCAGGGTCCTGACAAAGTCAAGGAGGTCGGGAGCTTCGTTCGCCTTGCCAGTGGTTTACCTCGGGCACCTGGGAGACTGCTTGCGCACGCTGCTGGCGCAGTGCAGATCTATTAGATGAAGAAGGAATGAACAGCAGGGAGTGCCAGGACAGAGCCAGACTCCAAACGTCCTGAGAGGTTGGCAGCAGACGCCAGCTTTGACAAAGCTTTGGAACCTCATCAGGACAAGGCAGTGTCTGCAAAGCGGCTGAACTGAGACTCCGGTCGCCAGGACTCGGAAGCAACTGCCTGTTGAAAGGCCAACAGGAAGCCGCTCTTTGGGTGGTAAGAAAGAGCTGAAACATGGTTACTCAAAGGGCAAGCCACGGTACCGCTGAAAAGGAAAGCAGTTGGTTAATCAAAGAGGCAAACCGGGCACCGCTGGAGAAAGGAGATCCCACCATTTTAGAGGGAGGAAAAGGAGGAATGATACATGACATTCCTTTGAGATCCCACAAATACGAAATACGCCCTTTGCTCAGAGCTGTTCTGCCTCCGAAATAGCCCCATGCTGCCCCTTCTGAGGAGGGTCTGCCTGTCCCTGGAGGAAACCTGCGGTTCTACCTGCTCTGCTCAGGGGTGGCCAGCTGTGTTGCTTCTCTGAATACAGCTGTGTTTCATCTTTTGCTGTAGGTCCAGTCCATCGCCTGAGACGAGGACTCGCACGGCTGTGAGGACAGCACTAGATGCGTAGTGGACCTCGGGGAGCAGGCCTCCCTCTGCTCTGCTCCAACCCTCCGGCTCCAACCCTCTGCAGGCCTCTCGCCAGCTGTGCTGGATACAGGCTTCATATTCCTAGCAAGCTAAACATGCAACAGAGTTTGCAGGTAGGAAGCTCATTAAGGACATCCTTCAGAAAATACGCGCTCCTTTGTTAGGGTGCAAGGGTCACTTGAGCTGCTCTTAGCAATCTCTGTTGAAGCTGCAAGCATTCAGGAATTTTTCAGATCTAATCCACAGCAACAACAACTTCCTTCATTGTAGCAAAACATTTCTAGGAAGAACAGACCCATGATGGTGGCCGTGTGACCTAGAGCCAGGCAGCTGGATCATAGCTAATCATTTCTTATTGGAAATGTTCCCTTTCAAGGTTTTTAAAATACCATTTAGTAAAAACAAAATTTGCTAAAGGTTTTGATTTAGGTCTGTTTCCACCAGGTATGGTGGCGCGTGCACATGCTCCCAGCACTTAGGAGGAGGAGACAGGAGGACACCAGGGCCACGCACTGAGTCCAGGTCAGCCACATAGTGAGACCCTGTCCCAAACTCTAAAAACCAGAAACAACAAAGCAACAGCGAAGGTTTTTGTTTTTTTCTTTTTGTAAGACAAATGCATAAAAGTAAATGATGACAGGAGAAGAAACGGATGTGGCATAAAGTAACTCGTGTGGCTGAGCCTTGCTAAGAATAGAGTCCCAGCAGACTTGCCAAGTCCCAGAACGTGCTCGCCGGTAGGTCTCAAAGGCCTCCCGGCAGGCCGGGAAACAAAGGCCTCCCTGCCAAAGCTGATTAGTGCTTAGTAAACAAGTTGGATTATTTTTCTTCCTGCCAATTTCAGGGCCACCTTCTACACAGCTTGAACGTGAGCTCTTGACAGCAAAGACACACAGTTCACGTTCTCAGGGCAATTCAGCTTCCCAGAAGGATACGGGCAGACCGGGAGGAACAGCGCGGGTTCGGTTTTGTGTCTGGGTTGGCAAATCCAGAAAAGTGTGCTGAGTCATGAGTTCCGAAGGAGGAAAGACTTTGACCAGAGTAAGCTGGAGATCCCAGGAACCTCATTCTTCTGAATGAAGCCCTTGAATATAAATATTTATCCCACACCTGTGCCCAGGGATGCTGAGCGCCTCTTCAGGTACAGCACTAGAAAACCCCTTCTCGAGAATAAAGGCATCGAGAATGGTAACAGTGGATGTTTCCTGGATGCTTATCGTGGGCCCAGCACCCCAACACATTATCACATCTAATTTCCACTCTAACCCATGGCATCTCTCTTCAGTGAGGAAACTGAGGCTTTGGGAGGCGGATGATTTGCTCACTGTCACCCAGCTGCAGTGACAGAGCTAGGATTTGGACTCCAGCCACGTGGGTGCGAAGTCGTGCCTACCCTTCGTGAGCATGGATACTGTACCCCACAACGGTGTCTGTGTCCGTGCATCGCTGATCACCGTAACCAGCTGTGGTTAACTCTTTACTCAAAGATCTTATATCCTTCACACACAACTGACCTACAGGGAAAGGCCCCAAATTATGCTTATAGAGAAACTTTGCGCAGGGCTGATAATATAAATTGTGAATTTTATGTGCTGGATATAATGTTCTTCCTAAAAACAGAAAAAAGGAAGTGAGACATTCTCTTCTTCAAAACAGAGCTCTCCTCCATTTTCTGGAACATTCTGCCGTGGCCAAGCCCACCGCTGTAATTGGGGGCAGTCAAGCTGCCCTCACTCATGAACTTCGTCAGCACGCGCCAGTCAGTGATGACCTTGCTGCGCTGCAGCTCCTGGTCCTTGGGAATCGCTCCTCACGGGGTCTTCAGCGCTCTCCTGATCTCCCCGCAGAGAATCAGATGGCACCTGGCACCTTGCAGCTCAGGGGGAGAGGGAGGAAGCCGGGGGCCAGGAGCCAGCGTGGCGCACCAGGGTGGAGAGTGCCTGAGCAGCCCCCACCACACCTTCCCCAAACTCGGCCCAAGCCGCCTCCAGAGCAGCAGTCACGAAAGGAAGATTTGGTTCTGATCCAAGTAAATTTTGTTAAGCACGTGTTTTAAATGCCACGTCTAGGGATAGACAAGTCCTGAAAAGTGATTTGCATAACAGTGACTTCTCTATTCACAAAGCAAATGGGAGCAGAAGCAACCCCCCCCCCAGACCCTACATCCAGCCACATTAGAAGTCAAGGGCTTCTTTTGCTTTCTAGACAGTGAAATCATTATGTAAGTACAAATTTCTTGTACTTATGTTTCGATCATTATGACAATTATATTGTTTATTATTAAGTGTCATAATCTCTAGTCACAGGGTTATCATTAGCTACAAACAATACAGGCTTGGAATATATTTTTAAAATTCTATAAATCATTAAGCCGAGCTTGGCGGTTTGAGACTATAATCTCACTACGCGGGAGACTGAGGTAAGAGGATTCCTTGTGCCTAGGAGTTTGCGATCAGCTCGGGCAGCACGGCAATACCCTGTCCCAAACAGGAAAAAAAGAGGATTGCACAAGTGAGCAACGAGGTCTTTACTAGTAATGTCGGAGAGGACCACGCCCTCTTTATCTCAAGAGCGTCATGCAGGCCTGCCATGCCAGCCTTTGAAGGCACCAAAGTAGTTAATTTTAAGCATGCTCCTCTTGACGGAACACCAAGGTCTAGAGTCTGAGCTACGTCAGATAATTTATATATTTACATCCAAGTGAAGTGTCACTCTGTTAGGAAGAAACTAAGAGAAAAGAAAGCAACTAAACTGACGCAGGCCGGGCAGGACGGTGCACACCTGTAACCTAGTGCTAGGGAGCCTGAGACAGGAGGATCACTGTGACTGGCAGGTCAGCCGAGGCTCGCTAGTGCTCAAGGCCAGACTGAACTACAACAGCAGCAAGACCTGCCAAAAGAAACTGATGCAAAACAAGCAAAAATAGTTTATTGTGGCTTAAAATTCATTCCCTGAACAGTGGCTAACGCATACGCTGGAAACATTAGTAGATATGATGATGTTCGGTCTGGACACTTATCAACATTGATGAATGTGAAGAAGTCAGAAAAGTCAAACTTTTTCAGGTCACTGGATTTTCTAGAACCTACTGTTGGCAAAAAGGACTTTCCACACAGAAACATTTTTTTTCTTTTCAATGTCATTTATTTACTAACCTTTTCAGTGGCTAACAATGAGGTACAGGAAACTTTCCAGAAGTCTGAGCATGCGCGGCAGAGCTCTGAGGTGCCTCGACGCCCCCTTATTGCATTAAGACTAACACCTGCCTGACTCCTGCATCCTACGGGGACAGCCCTACTGGCCGACCTCCCCAAGGGGCTGGGAGGTTTCATGCTGATAAAGTGCTTCAGGCGCCTTCCAAGGAAAGCGATGTCGAAGTATAAAATAAAACAATCATGTATTTCAAAAGAAGTGAAAGAACAAATTTGGCACAATGGGAAGGGTCTCTCTTATTTAAAGAACATGTAGCTATTTATAGAAATCCCTGGCCTTGTGGCTTTTAAGAGAATACATGCTTTTCTATTGCCAATCTCATAAGAGCCATTCGCAACCCAGACTGTTAACAGAATCATTTGAACTTGTTAAAAAAAAAAAAAATAGATGCTTGGGTCACCACCTAGTCTGCAGAATTAAGTCTCTAAGCCCAGGCCTCAGGCCCCTGTATTTTTAAAGGATCAGTAAAGAATCCTGATGCATACCAATGTTTAAAACCCATTTCTTTGAAGAAAAATATTAATTCATTAAATGTTTTCTTTCTGGAACTTATTTGAGTGACGTTAGATAAGGGTTTCAATTTCTAACAGCCTCTTTCCCTTCCTATGTTGCATGTAGACTTAGGGCCGGCATGCACCCGTGTATGCACGCACGTGCATGTACACACACACACACACACACATACACACACACACGCCACCTATTCACTTTTCAGTTCCACCCTTGAATTAAAATGTGATGGAGGAAAAATCTGATCATGGCAAACAAACACCTCACCGGGAAGCTATGCACGCACGCGCGCCCCGTCCCCACTGGGCCAAAAGCACATGGAGGTGCCCACGTGCCACGTGGAATGGTTGAAATCTGCGTTGCCTGCCTGGGAGCAGGCGAAGCCAGAGCTCTCCGCGATGCGCCAGTCGAGTAGATGCTGGCACCGAGAGGGAGCCCAGGCTCGGCCAGCCCTGAAGCAAGGCTCCTCCTCCGCCTGGAGTCGCCAGCAAACACCCTCGGTGGAGCCGTTGGCGCGCAGAGGGCGCCAGACACGCAGGCGTGCAGAAGCAAGGCAAGACGGCAAGGCAGCGACGGTGGCGGCGCGAATCTGGCTGCCACGTGCCCAGCGTGCTCCGCAGCTGCGAGGTGGCGCAGCGCTTCCACTCGCTGATGGAGAGGCTGGGGGTCCGGCGCAGAGCGCTCGCTGCCGCAGCCCTCGCACCCGCATCGCAAGGCCCGCAGCAACTTCACAACACACGAGACGCGGGCCCTTGCCGCAGAACGAAGGGGTCGGCAGAAGCCCTCTACTGCCCGCGGACAAAGCCTTCCCAGGCTGGTCAAAAGTTTTATAACGTTAAGAACTAATGGACAACAATTTAAAAAAAAACAAAATAGTCCTGTTTCTTCAGGGAGAGGATACAGGGGATACCGGCTACACATAGAATACATAAGGAAGAGGATGTATAAAAAGTTTAAAAATGTGTTCAGAGTCAGCCACCATCAAAGTCTGCTATGAGGAAACCGTCTTGACAGAGTTTGCTTGAAAACTGTCAAAATATTTTTTTGCGACATGGTACAAAATGGCAAAAAATAGTGTCTCCCAACAGTCCTTAAACATTAGCAGCAACTTTGTACAAAAAAGTTGTTGGTGTTGGCTTAGGAAGTTGTTTTTGGCACGTGTCCCAGGGGGCCAGGGCGGCCAGCAGCAGAATGAAACCTCCCAGCAGGACGCACGCGCCACTGAAATAAAATGCGATGTCATAGGTCTGGGTCCAGTCGTAGAACCAACCTGAAAAGACAGCAAGGCAGATCAGCTTCTTAGAAATGGTGTGCGTGTCAGGCCATGCTCTGACTTTCAACAGTTTTATATACGGTTAGAGCGCAGTATTCCTTCAAGGTGAACAACCAGGCTTTAGAAGAGGAGATTCCCCAATACTTGGACGATAAGGTGGACTTCATGGAGGGCAGTGAGAAAAACACACTACACACGTATATAAAACATCACATTGAAGCTAGGCAAGGTGGTGCAGACTGCCATCCCGCACTCTGGGAGGCTGAGACAGGAGGACGACAAGTTCAAGCCCAGCCTGCGCAATTTAGTGACTTAGCAAGAAAGACCCTGTCTCAAAATAAAATTTTTTTTAAAAACCAGCTGGTGATATTTCAGTGTTAAGGCCCTGAGTTCAGTTCCCAGTAACAAAACCAAAACAAACATGCATTGGAATCTAGTATTTTGTAAAACTAATAGGCACAAATGAAAATATATTTTTTCTAAAAAGAAAAAAATTTAGACAAGGAATATTTTGAGTTTCTCCCAAATAAAAGAATGACTAGAAAGACAGAGAAAGTCTATTGACTTACTAACTCAACTATAGCAAGGTAAGCAGGAATGCATCGTGATTTATTCTTTGAAAATCAATGCTGTTTATGTAATCTCAACTTATATAGCAATTACAATAAGTAAACTGGGTTGATCTGATGATAAATCGCTTACCAACAATCGGCGGTCCAAGGCTATTTCCGAGTCCGGCAAAGAACATTAGTATTCCATAGGCGTGAGCTAGTTTTTCAATCCCCACAGTCTTGGTAGTCACATAGGGGAAGATGGACCAATTGCCAGTGAGAAACCCAAGGGCCGCAGAAAGCATCGCCAGTGTGACGTAACTTTTGGCAAATGGAATTGCACACAAGGCCAGGCCCATGGTTATTAAGGTAGCTACATAAAGATACAAGGTGTTAATCCACTTAAAATCAGCCAGAATCCCCAACAGGAGCTTTCCAACTGCCGTCATGATGCCTATAATGGAGATAAGAGGCATAATAAACTCCTCCTCCTTCGCGTCGGAACTCCTTGCAACATCTTCCATCAGCAAGGAAGGTGGAAAGCCCCCAATGTCAAAGAGCAAGATGGCGATGAAAAGGGCAGAGAACACCTTGTTTCTAAAAAGAGAGACAGTTTCACCACAGTAGTTTTTATAGAGCTGCCACTTCCTCTTGGCAAGCTGCTTGCAAAAATACGTCTGTCTAGCAACTTTCTGCCTGTATGTCTCTGCTTCCTGCGTGTGCGCCATCGCTGTGGGGCTTCCGAGAAGAATGCCGTCCGGCCTCCAGTCCCCGCTGACCAGCGCAGCCTTGCAGTGGGCCTCGTCGCCGCAGCTCTTCTCCAGGATGGTCCTGCCCTCCTCCTGGCTCGCCTCTCTTTCGTTGTACATGGAGTATCTATCCGGCACACTGTCTGGAGCTGCTTTTTCTGGCAAAGGACAATCAGAGACCTGCAGTGGTCTCATCAGGCTGCCGCAGGCTAATATATTTAATGCTAAAGCGCCAACAATCAGCAGGCATCCATCCAGTCCGTAGAAGTCAATCAACATCTTCTGCAGAGCAGCGTAGATAAAAAGGCCAACACTTGAGCCTAAAAGGGAAATGGGGGGGGTTAAGTCCTCATCTCACACTTTGGGGCTCACAGATGAAGCATTAGAGACACCCCAGCTTAAAATGGCATTCATATGTGCATATATATTGTTTTTCTTTGTTTATTTGTTGAGACATGGTTAGTTCAGACTGGCCTAGAACTCACTAAGTAGTGTATGCTAACTTCCAACTCACTGCAATCCTCCTGCCTCAGCCTCCCACGTGCTGGGATTACAAGCATATACCATCACGTACTTTTCTATTAAAATCACAAAATAGTAATGCTAGCAACAATAATGGAAATACCAGTATAGCATCCCTTTATAGTTCACATAGTGCTAAGCACTTTATGAGGCATTACCTCATTTAATCCTTATAATAATCCTATGGATAGATCCTATTATTACTCCTAATCCACAAATAAAATAACTGGAGCTGGGAAGTTCGAGACATTTGCCATAGAGCAGAACAGTAGAAATAATAGAAGTAGGATTCATGCTGAGTCTGACTGCAGTGCCCCACAGCCCTGGTATACAGCTTTTTTTTTTTTTTTTTTTTTTTTTTTGTAGTATCAGGGATTGAACTCAGGTCTTTGCACTCACAAGGCAGGTGCGTATGCTGCTGAGCTATCTCCCCAGTCCTCAGCCTTAGCATATATCATTATGAAACTTTTTGCATTTACTATGTGCCAGGCCCTGTGCTATATATATTTATCGCACTTGGGAAAGCAAATTTTCATGCTTTATTTTGAGATAAATAATACAGTTTAGTTGTAGGATATTTGCAATGTTTTGATGGTTTAAATCCATTGCTAAGGGCTGGGGAGATAGCTCAGTAGAATAAGTGTTTGCCTGGCAAGCACAGGGTCCTGAGTTCAATCGCTGGTACCTCAAAAAAAATTTTTTTTTAATTTTAAATCCATTGCTATATTATAAGAATAAATGATTTATATTTATGCATTAATAAAATTATAATTTGAGAGGCTGCAAATGCAACCCACACAGCAGGGCATGTAGCCCCTTTTCAGTGCTGATCACGTTAAACACACTGGAATGCCAAGTTACGTCAGCCAGTTACATTAACTGGCTCTGCTTTTAACTTATAAAATGTTGAACATTTTAAAACTTAAAACATCTTCAAGAAATGTTATATGAAAAAAAAAAGAAAAAAGAAAAGATCAAGAAGCCAGGAAGATAGCGCAGCAGCACTAGCACCTGCCCCTCAGTTCGATTCCCAGTGCCCCCACCCAAAAAATAAATAAATAAAAATAAAAACTAAAAAATCAGTAAAAGAAAACAGCCCAAATGATCATACAAATAAAACGATCTATTCCAAATGACAGCGTTGCCCCCATAGGATGCAAGTGGGACCAACTCCAGGTGTGACTTATGACACGGATGTGCCTGCTGGGAAGTCCCATTGCACATTAAAGTGCCTGCAAGCAGGTGCAGGGGCGCTAGATCCCCGGCCTGCCCCACCAGCCCCGCCCCCGGGGTGTGCTGAGAAGGTATCGAGACTGGGCGCGGTGGCGCGCGCCTGTAATCCCAGCTCTTGGGAGGCTGTAAACAGACGGATCCCTATGAGTCCGATCTATAGTGAAACCCTGAACACCCTGTAGACCCTTCCCTAAAATACAAAAAATAAAATAAAAAGAAAGGCTGAGAATGTAGCTCAGGGCAAAGACCCTAAGTCCAAACTTGAGTGGTTTGAAAGAAATAAAGTGAAATGCAGCTTGCCAGAGATTCGTGCAGGGCACAGTGTCACGTGCCTAGAATTCCAGCTACTTCAGAGGCTGAAGCCAGAAGGTTGCAACTCCGATGTCAGCCTAAGCAACTTCAAAATTTAAAATAAATAAGTACATAAATAGAAAGGGATCGAAGTACAGCTCAGGAATAAAGGGCTTGGGCCTGGGGAGTTAGCTCAATGGAAGAAGTGCTTGCCTGGCAAGGGCAAGGTTCTGAGTTCAATCCCTGCTACTGCAAAAAAGAAGAAAAAAAAAAAAAAGAAAGAAAGAAAGAACTTGTATAACATCCATCAGATACTGGTTTTGATCCATGGTATTATGAATGGATGGATGGATGGATGACAAAAAATTTTACAAGTAAGCAACTGGCTCTATATTTTAAAGTTATAAGAAAATATTTTTGAGGCAGGATTTAGTTGTCTCTTCTTCCTACTTTTCAAGTTAACTTTTCATTTCCCAAGAGGGAAGAATCTCTGCTTGCGTGTATTAATGGCTGGTTTATGCTAATGTCCTGGGACTAGATAGCAACTTGGTCAGTACTAAGAACTGTCTCTTTGCTGACCATTGGCCAGCAACAGTGGACGAAGTTAATCCTTTCCTTAGTTTTGTAAAAGTAGTACATGTTTTGAAAGTTAACATACTTTAGAGTCACCTGAAAGTACTGATACAATTGGGCGGCTCTACGGGCCGCAGGGCTACATCGGGACCCAATAACTGCTCACGTGTCATCTTTATCTGTCATAGTGTCTTTGTGCAGATTCTACCAAATTGCTACACCATTAGACACTGAAAATATTCTTGGCGTTCTCAGAGCTCTATGTTTTGACCTTAATTTGAGAAAATAATGGATGTCAACATCATGACACAGAGAAGCACAGCAAGTCAATCCAACAGCTATTTACGGAGCACTTATCATATGCTAACTATATGACAAGGGCGGGGAAAATCAAGCTATTTATCTTGGACTGCATCCCAGGAAAACAGGGCCACGGTTCAGAAAAGTGCAGGAGTTGTTTTAGGGCCATAAAGAGTAAGCATGTCCTTGTGGAGCAGGGTGGGTGGCTCAGGGGGACGGACTTGCCTACCACGCTGGAGTCTCAGATGGACCCCCAGCATTGCAGGGGAAATGTTTTTCTGTACAACTTTTTAACCAGTAAAACAACAATTTTTAATATTCAAAAAGAACATCCTCCTAATAGAAAAATAGTCAATGGAAAGGACAAACTGAAGCCATTGATTATGCTTTCATCCACATTTACATTAAACGCTGTTACAAGAGGGAAACGATTAGTGGACGTTCACGGGGACTCATCAGCACCAGGCCTGGGTCTGCGCACTTTTTCTGTAAAGCATTAGGGAGGGAATGCTTCAGGCCTGCGGCCCATGCAGTAGCAGGTTCTGCCCTTGAAGTGTGAGAACGGCCGAGATGGTCCACGCAGGAGCAGGCCCAGCTGCGTTCCAATTTACAGACACTGAGCTTCATGCAACTGTCACATGTCATGACATACTCTTTTTTTATTTTTAAAAATTATTTTTAAGGGGCTGGCGAGATGGCTCAGTGGTCTAAAGCACCTACTCAGAATAAGCTAAGCTAAGCAAAGCACAGGGACCGCGGTTCAATCCCCCAGCACCACATGTCAGTCAGCCCCACCCCCTGGTGGGCTGAGCTGGCCACACACACACACACATACACACACACAC
>NDGN011476365.1:0-11118 GCA_002564285.1 Tympanoctomys barrerae
CTGCGGCTGCGCGTGGCAGTGACACCACCCCCGAGGTGGGAGGCTGGGGCGTGTACCTGGCGCGCGGCAGCAGCTACAGAAAGCTAAGGACACAGCTGGCGTACTGCTCGGGGGTGCATAAACGGGGCGAAACTATTTTTATGAACGAGCATTTGGGAAGCACGAAGAAAGTTCCAGCGCTGGAGGAGGAGTAGGAGCGGGGTGGCCTTCTGAGGTGTGCGCAGCTTGGCCGAGCTCTCGCGCGCAGCGTGCAGGGCGTGGGAGTGTGCAGTTACTCGCCTTTATCTGAAAGTATCCTGTTAACATGCAAAGTGCACCTGAATTCAATAAAAAGCAGTGAAGAGTAGAAACAGATGTTTGGTCCTTTTGAGGAAGCTGACGCACAGCTTTATTTAGGCATCTTCTGAAGGGCTGCGTTGGTCCTCACCTGGGCCAACAATCCAGTCAGGAGAAATGCTCAATTCCTTTCGGGGTTCGGTGACTGCTGTGGGGTTTGACAACTCAGTTCTGGAACCTGCAAAGCCGCCGGATGGGCAGATGAGCAGGGTCAGGGCTTCGCTCCCTCTTCGGATGCGCAGGAAGGAGAACCATGAGGGTGTTGGATTCAAGGCAGCAGTGGCCGCATCAGGAGACCCCCAGCTTCTGCCTGCTAGGAAACAAAGCTCCTACGGACGGCCCTGAGTGCGAAGGGCGCCACTTACTACTGTCACAGCAGCACTCCATTTTACGGGGCACTGGGGAGATTTTCAAAGACGTCACAGACATGAACCCGTTTGGTCCTTCTGGATACTGACACCGCTTCGTGTTTGGTGCCAGAGGCCAAGACAGTGCCACTGGGTTCCAGGCGTGGTGCCACCACCCTGTGGCCTTGGGAGATGAATCCACTTTCTGAACTTTAGTTTTTCATTGTGGAATGGAGATTTCCGTGAGCAAAATATCTAGCCCGGCGATCAGAACATCGTGATCCCGAATAAAGGATTCTTTTCATTAATTCTACTCTCCTTGGACACACAGGAAGACACCCTGCCTGCAATCCTGCGGTTCCGTCGCCAAGGCTGCCACTTCTTTGCTTATGGATTTGAGGGGAGAAAGTGGTCCTGAAATGACTGACACTGCATGGAGTAGCTGTGACCGCACACCCTGTCCTACTTACTGTTCTTATCCTGTGGGAAAATACCCCGTACTCAAAGTTAAAGGAGGAAAGGTTTGTTTGGCTACAAAGTTTGCAGAGGTCCTAGCCCATAGCTGCTGTGTCCTAGGCAGCAAAGGATGGCAGCGGGGCGTCACCAAGGAGGACAGCCCATGGCAGGGCGGACAAGCAGACACAGAAGGCAGCAAGCGGCAGGCGAGCACCCAGCGACAAGCGGCCGACACGAGCAGGGAGCCTTTTCCTGCTCCTTATGTTGTATCCAGTCTAGGAATACTCAAGCTCTGCAGGGGCACCCCTAGCTGTGCCACAGCAACCAGTGAATGCAGTAACACACGCCCCGAGTCCCCGCATCACGCACTGTAGATGCAGCCACCTTTGGCGAAGCCTCTCCTATGACCGCATGGGGCTTTGCAGTGGCGCGGCGGCAGCAACCTAGACCCAAGCCATAGCGTGCAGTTAGAAAGGGAAAAAGAGACATTTTGCAACATCCTGATCTGAACTTTGAACGGCACACTGGGGTTGGCTGCGACCCACACAAGCCGGGACCCACAGAAGCTGCAGTATGGGGCAGCTGCCTGACTGTCTTTTGCTGACAGGGAGCGCAGCCGCCCAGATGAAGTGAGGGTTTCCTTGAGAGTGCGCGAGAACTGACAGTCTCATAGGTAACCATGCCCTTGTGACCGGGTTGGGGGTAGAAGGGTATCTTCAAATATTCTTCGCTTTGTCATGATGTTGCCGCTGGTGCTAAGAAGCCTCTAGGCTTATTAAAGATGCCCTCCTCCCTCCCCCCCCCCGTCCTGCCTGCACTCGTCCAGCTAGTGATGCTCAGCCCTGCAGACTGGAAGCACCTGGGAAATTTCAAGTGTCCTGGTGCCCAAGCCCCTTCCTGGTCCAAGCTAATCAGACCCCTGGGCATGGCACCAAGGCCTAGACAGGGAGGCCAAAGAGCTAGCAGCTCAGGTGGGAGCCGCAAGTCCAGGGCTCATTGGCTGCCACGAGCTTTTCATTTCACAGCACGTGCACCACATTCTTGAGCCCCTGGCTAGTTACATTTTAAGGTCATTGAATGAAAGGATTTACAGACCCTGCCACCTCATCGGGAGATTATGAATACATTGGCACATTTCTTTACAGCAGGAGGCGGAAGGTTGGCGGGGCAGCTGCTTCCCAGGCTGGCTCTGCTATTACCCGGATTTACTGTTCCAAGATGACTCACTGGGGATGGGGCAGAGGCCGAGTTTATGCAGTAGGGAGGTGTTCTGCTTTGCCCCACCAGCCTCAAAAAGATGCTTTCCTTTTGCATCGGCCTCTTCATTTATTCTTTTAAACTTTTAGGTAGGGACGAGTTGGAGTCAATTAATGGGGCAATGCAGGAGCACGTGGGGAATGTGGAAGACAGACCTGCCTACGGAGGCTCTTCTGGGTATTAGGCTCAGCGGAAGTAGACTGCAGAGGACATTCCAGGTGATTCAGGCTCTATTAAAGTCAGATCTCTCAGCTAATTTTTAAAAAGGTAAATTAGTGCGGCTGCAGAATAATTAGCTTAATTAAATAAATGCATGTCTATGCAATTGGAATTTTAAAACTAATCCACAGGGTGGTGGGAGGAGGCCGAGCTTGAGCTTGAGTTTCACATGATGTCATGGGCAGTTATGACTCATTTTGAGGCAGAAATGGTTAAGATTGGAGGGAGGTGAGGCCCAAGGTTAAGGCACAAAACCAAAACAAAACAAACTGAAACCCAGACCAAAAACCACAAGTGAGTCTTTAGATACTTAGTCATGGTCACTAATGGGCATAGCCCCAGGGGTAAGAGTGCACCTTAGCTGTTCTTAGGGAACACGGAACACAAGGTGGGCTGGGGAGAGAAACAGGTAGACACAAAGCAGCCTGTGCTGCGTGCATTAGCAAAGGCGAAGGGACAGCAGCAGGGCCCACAGCAGAAGACCTTAAGTCCACTCTTTGGGAGGCTGGAGTTGGGGTGCAGGGGGGACTCAGAGTGTGGAGGTGCAGGGAGCACAGAGACCATGAGATAAAAGAAAGTCTGGGGTGTTTAAAGATCTATCTATGGCTCATGTCGCTGATACCCAACTTGGGAGACTACAGACATCAGAGAACATCTGGGCAAGGTTGACGCGGATGGGGGTGGGGTGGGGCCTTGCAAAGTATGTTAGGGGGTTTGGACTTTACCGTAAAGGCAATGTCAGGCAATGGGGGGATTGCACGTATCCCACCTGAAACTATCAAGATATGTGATCATGTTTTCCCTTAACAAGACGACTCAGTTAATCTAGGGATAGGTTTTGGGTAGGGAAACAAAGCAGGCAGCTGACAGGGATCTGGGTGTGAGGTGAGAGTAGGATTGGGGGTGAATTTGATTAACCCATAGCCGAAGGCCGACTTCCCAGGGCTTCTTGGTGAGGAGCGGTATGGGGTGCGGAAAGCGGGCAGGTCAGCACTGCTGAGTTTCTGGCTTGGCAAGCTGCAGGGTGGCAGTGCCACGTGCTGAGGCATGATCATGGCAGGAAGACCACGGGGGTTTCGTGGGCAGACTCCTAATGGGCACAGTGGCACTCGGCTGGAGATGCACGGGGAAGACCCTCGGAGGGGCTGAGGCCGGGGTGCAGTGTGTGAATGCGCACCGACTACAGACACTAAAGCAATTCAAACTTTTTAGGACCAGAAAAGCCATTAGAGTAAAGACGAAAGCCTTTCAAGTAAATGAGCTGGCTCGGGAAGCTGTATTCCCTTCCTCTGATTGCTCACAAGCTGAATTATCAAGTTAATTAACCATTGGACGAGTTGTTGAGTCTTAAGTCTTCAGGTTATAGCACTGAGCTTTCCCAGTTCCTATGAATTTTGGAATTTATGGCCATAAAGCCAACGTTACCTTTTACTTTCACTAATGGATATCACTCATTTAACAGTAGTTGTTGAGAGCCTGGATTCTGCTCAACCTGACCACTGAGACGTGGAAGATAAAAGCATAATGGAACACATTCTCTGTCCTTGAGCAGCTAACATTTAGTCTGGGAAATAAGGTTATTCAAAAGCAAAAGAGCTGAATAATAATTTTCCAAGGAAGCATGAGATCCACTGCTGTAGTAAGTGGGATGGACAGTCTGTCTGCGCTTTAGAGGCAGGAAAGGTGACAGCTCCCCCACACAGATGGGGAGATAGAGCCACGACATCGGTGCCCACCAACTGGGAAACATTGGAAGAATTCTTACGTTCCCTCCACCAAATGGATGAATTCCACAAAGCAATCCACCAAAGCTCAGCAAGTGCACTCAGGAGACTTTGAGAGCTGGCCTCCCCTCCCAGCCCGGGCCACAGGCGCCATCTCCAGGCACCCAGACCTTCGCCCTCAGGGCTGTGCCAAAGCTGTAGTCTGTCTCCACTCGAGATGCTGAGAAAGGCTGCTGTGCTTCCTTACATGGCTCGGGGCCCCGCCACTAAGCACACTCTTCCTTCTCGTAGAGCCGTGGTCCTGCTCATAAATTCTCCATGCTAGATTACCTTGAAGTTCTCTAACCTAATACTGCCAAGCCTGATGGAGGGCTCCTGTCTAAATTTGATTTTTTTTTTTTTGTAAGGAATAATACTCCATTTCAGTCTCAGTTACATTAAGGAAGCTCTGATGGGGGAAAGAGAATGTGGTTTGTTCTTGCAGACTGATGTGGGTAACGAGGCTGGGCTCTCTGCAACCTGAAAAAGTCTTTTCCTTAAGGTTGCTTCAGCTAAAAACTGAGTTGCATTATCTTGTTTCCTTACCATTTTTTGGCAGTGATAGGTTGGAAATAGATAATGCACATGTACATTGTGGACTTGGCTGGCTTGGGAGAGCCCTGGAGAGGCCATCGGATTGTGATAGCTTTCATCCCCGAATGGGCTACGTTGAGGAACCAGTAGGCCAGGCAGCCATGGCCTCGGGGATGGTGTCTGGTCTGGCCCCTTCTCTCCGGCTCTCTCTTTTCTGTTTCCCAGATGGCATACGTGGAGCGGTTTTCTTACACCAGGCCCTCTGCTGTGATGTTTCTACCTTGGAGATAGCAGACCACACACCCCAACTCCCCACTGTGACTTCAGGGGAAACATCTTCTTTTAGTTGTGGGTGTCTGGTGTTTTGTTGTAGCAATGAGGATGTTGACTAGCAGGCATTAGGAGTCACCAAAGTGACCTTGTACCTATAAAGACGTACAACTAGGATTTATAATTTAAAACAATTAATTGAAAAAGAGTGAGCCCAAGACAGTGTCTCTGAGGAGTGTGTAACAGACCTGCTTTGAATCCAAGAGTTAAAAAGACTTGTGATTTTCCGGGTAAGCACCGGCCCTGAACATGGATGTTCACGCTCTCTTTATAGTGCCCCTCATTTCTCACTTAAAGTTGCTGAAGCACGTATTTTCTGAGTGGAAAACCTAAATCTGACACCTGCCAATCAATATGCCTCCCTTTTAATTTTTAAATGAATATATAATGTTGAGGTATCCAGGAAACTTTTAGAGGCAGGAAAATGCCCATTGTCTGGCCAAGTAATTATTTTGACTAACAAATTCCTTTCCAGCGAAGCGCTTATTCCACTGAGCCATCTCCCCGGCCAACAAATTCCTTTCCAATCCTGTTCTGTAGACAAACATGCCACACAGCTTATCTTGAGTTCTAATATTATTCAACACATGAACCATATTCTTGTAACATCTTCCCATTTGAAGGGGCATTTTAAAACTTTACTTTTAGTCAACAAATATTCACATGCTTAGTGAGGACTGCATGAGGTTCTTATCAATGTACATACTGTGTCACATTCAAGTCATATGACCTGAGTCAGAAAGACCTCTCTAGCTGGATCTCCTCAGAGGTGTATCATTCTTTTTGGGTCACAATACTCACATCCTTTCTTCTGGCTTGTAAAGATTAGGTAGCCCGTCGCTGTTATCTGTAGTTGCCGCACTGCACAGGGGAATGGCAGAGTTGACGTGTCACGTTTGACTGTACCTTGGCACCCACGGACTTCACTTTCTCTACCCATTTCTCCTGCTACTTTCTCTGGCTTCTATTGGTGCCCCCATTCTGTCCTCAGCATCTAAGAGATCACCCTTTTTAGATGCCACACAGGACTAAAATGCGGCAGTCCTGTGTTTCTCTGTGTCTGGCTTATTTCATTTGACACACCTTCCAGTTCCGCCCACGGGGTTACATGGGCAGGCTTTCACTCTTTTTTACGGCTGGGTAGTCCTCCACTGTGCCTACGCACCACAGCGTTTGTGCACCCACCCACCCGTGAATATTGAGGTGGACCTCATTTCTCAGCTATTTGTGTGTAGTGCCCTGGTAATCACGGGCACCCAGGCACCTCTTCACTACACTATTTTCTTTGCACATATTCCCGCTGGTGAGAGGTTGCTGGATTGCATCTAGCTTGGTTTTTAATTTTGAGGATACTCCGTGCTATCCCCCATCACAGCAGCACTGATTTACCTTTCTACCTGTGGTATCAACGGCTTCCTTCTCTCCACACCCTCCCCAGCATGGGATCTGTTCTGTCTTTCTCACAATGCCACAGTGAGGCAATATCTCATCGTGCCTTTGACTTGCATCTTGCAGTGATCGGTGGCTCTGAGCACTTCTGTGTTTATCCATCGGCCAAGTGCATATCTTCTTTGGAGATGCGCCTGTGTAGCTCTGTTCCCCATTTTGTAATTTGACAATTTGCTTTCTTGCTTTTGAGCTCCTTATCCGTTCTGAGTCCCTTCTCAGTGGCATAGGTTGCAGATATTTCCTCCCATTAGGCAAGTTGTCTCTCCTAATCATAACCTCTTATGGCCGTGCAATAACTCTTCTTGTCAGCTGTACCATAACTTACCAAACTGCCCTCCTGCAAACACTTACAATATAAATCCCCAGCTTTGAAAACTGTTATGGACAACAGTGACCTGCATGTGTCTGTTCGTGTAGCATTCAGCTTCTTTTGCAAAGGGATTTCTGAGCTAAGCTAGCAACGTCGGACTCCTCCCGCACATTTTCATCCTTAGTTTTTGAGGTACAAGGGATTGAACGCGGCACCTTACTGCTGAGCTGTATTCGCTCCTCTGCTCACTGTGTATAACGAGTTTTCACGACATTTCCTAGGATGGCCTCAAACTTACAAGTTTCCTCCCCAGCCTCTAGAGTTTCTAGAATCACAGGCATACACCACTATTCCCAACTTCATATTGCTTTAAGAATGAAGTTTCTTTGGTGAACCTCCCCTGGATTCACACACCATGTCAAAGGCTCACAGGTTCTCCATTGCGTCTTGATTTATAGTTCACATTTTTTAAATCTCAATTTCTCCACAATCCCACTGTTATGAATTTGCAGCTGAGCTGTGAAATTCTGATGTCATCTGGGAGCCTGTTGATAGCAGGCAAGAGCCACAGGGTCGCGCTGAACCTCCCGCCTCCCTACCCGAGACCGCCTGTAGCGTGCGGTAGCATTACACTACCTGACCCCATCTGGTGAATTACCGAATGCTTGCTTATTGCCCTGAGCACCAGCGGCCAGGAAAGTGATTTAGCCCTCAACTCCGCCGGGCAGTGTGACACGGTGCATTCTGTTTGGTGCGGACCCTCACTAGACCTAGTAAATCACTCACCAAACCGTCTTCATCCATTATTTGAGGCTACATAAGGCGATTTCCCTCCCTATGATATTAATTTCTTGGATACTGTCACAGACTTCAGTGCCCATGATAAATGTTTTTACAATGAATACCAAATGAACCCCAACTGATTAGAGGCCTTTGTAAGTTATTAATGGGATGTCACTCCAGTCTGGTCCTCTCCATGTACGTGACATTTCATTAAATACTCTCCTCTTGCCGGGGAGATCCATCTTTCTCCCCTTGCTAGGTTTGTCAACTACAGTAAGATGCTCCCTGCCCTCTCTGTCACCCACAGAGACCTGGGTGAGTGACAGTTCCCTAGAGACGACCCAGTGAGGAGGCCCACAGCCTGAGGGGCTTCTTGGAGCAGGGTGACCTGGCTCATGGGAGCAGAGGACAATGGACATTTCATGAGGGGCAGCGGTTCTGCCCATGGGCTACTGCTGGGTGGCACAGGGCTTGGGACTTAGTGCCACTCACTAACAGCCTTTTCTAGTGGCATAGGTGGTTGCCAACTTATGGGGAGCTAAAGCCTGAGCTACTTTTCTTGTTGCTGAGACAAAGTACTCAGCATGCAAAGCTAAAGGAGGGAAAGGTTACTTCAGTTCACAGCTTTTAGAGCTTCAGTTCATAGTTAGCTGGATCAGTGGCAGGGTTGGCATGGCAGAGGGACACTGCCAAGGAGAAATGGCTCATGGCACAGCAGGGCAGGCAGATGGCCACAAGCAGTGAAGCAGCAAGCAACGACGACAGCCCCTTCGGACAGGCAGCATCACAGCCAGCATGGGGCACCTTTAATCCAGCATCATACCCTTAATTCCAGTGTCATGCACCCTAGCCTCCCTGAAAAGCCCCACCTATGACCACATGAACACATGAGATGACCACGTGGGGACATCTAGACACAACCCTAACACCGATGGTATGTTTTCTCCAAGAGGTAGAGGACATATGAGGCTGCTTGGGCAGCCAGGGTGAGGACCAACAGCTGGGGCAGTGTCACCAGCCTGGTGACGCCTGCTGAGGCAGCCTTCTGCCCACCCATGCCAACCTTCCCATTGATGAAAACATGTCTTTCTTTCATTCTGTGCACGCGGCTACTCAGACAGCAATGCCAGCAGCCGAGCTGTCTCAGGCCGAGCATACGCCTCATCGCGCGTCCTTGCAGGCTGTGCAGGTGGATGGCCCCCAGGCATGCAGCAGCTGTGCCAGGCGAGCCTGCTGCCACTTTACAGACAAGGAGAGGAGGTCAGCACCTCAGCCAAGGCTGTGCTGTCCTTTGCGTGCCTGGAGTGAGATCCAAATCCCGTCCTCTGGACTCCAAAGCCCCTATGAGCAATGACCTCTGAAAATCAAGGCAGAAGAACGAAGGTTTCTTTCCTTCTGAGGCTCTAGGTGAGAACCATGAGATTCTGAGAGCCAGGAGGTGGCCTGTGTCATTGTGATGGAGCTCTGATGGGTCTTCTGGACTCAGCCTGGTAGCTCTTGGTGCATTTCGCCTGTCCCGGTACTAGAGTTGGGCGGCCTCCCAAAGGGCAGGAGGCGGATGCATTCCCTCCGCAGGCTGTTCTCCAGCCCACTGCTCCAGCAATCCTTCATCTAGTGCCTCATGTCAAGCATTGGCACTTTGGGAACCTGGATTCCCAGCTTCAGTAGACTTTCTTGTGACTGTGTGCAGCACTGGGCCTTGCGCAAGCTCGGTGAATTTGTCCACAGACTATTTTTTTAATCTTTAAAGCAGAAATCTGAATGGCACATAGGGTGCTGGTGTAGGTGCCCCAAGCCCTCAGTCTGGTTCTCTCACCCTTCTTTGATTCAGAAAGTCTGGGAGGGGTGCCATCGCTGGCAACGGGCAGGCAAAGGCAGTGCCCAACGCCGGGGAGGGGAAGGCACCCTTCTCGGGTGAGTTCCCTTGGGCAGAGTTCTGTCCTTAAGAGTCGGGACCTCTCACAGCCCAGGGGATGGGACTGGCATACAGATGCGGAAGGCCCAGAGTGCTGGGCGGGGAGCGGGTGACAGGTGTGGGCTGCAGATGGTCGCCTAGCGCTCCCAGTGGCCCAGGCAGACCCAGGCTGAACCTCTGCGGTCAGTGGGGACAGCAGAGCTGGGCTGCTCCAGGGAGGTACCGCCAGCAGCAGGGAAGGGTGGTGGGGGCCGCTGTGCGCAGGGCCGTGGGTGCTGGCGGTACTGCCTGCCCAGAGAGTCCTAGGGCTGGAGGCAGGGGGGAATCCAGCCTGCCCGGCCAGACCTTGCCAAGAGGTATTCCTACTCTCCCTTCAGAATTTTTATACCCACAATCTTCCCTGGAAAAGACATTTGGAAAGGAAGAGCTACAGCATGAGGGAAGGCCTGCTTAGAGTCTAGCCAAGTCCTCTGATGGAGGTGGATAAACATAACGAACTCTCCTGGCTCCAGTCTGTGACTCATGCCTTCAGTGTGAGGTGATAGGAGCAGCAGGGTCTCCTCCCTGCCTGCCTGGCTGTGTGGCCGTCACCCTGACACCTCTCCGGACACTTTCTCAGAGGAGAGCTCCACCCAGCAGCGTCAACCCTTCCCCCAGGTCACTTGCCAGGTGCTAAGCTGTGGAAGATTTCAAAAAGGGCTCACTAAATATGCTTTTCAAACTGCTCATTTATCACCCTTGTGCTAGCAAGCCAAGCAAAGAGATTGTCTCCGGCCCGGAGCCTCGAGCCTCCCAGTCGCCACCAGCCATGCATCCTTAATCTCATCTGATGTCGTGCCGTCTGGTCTGCAAAAATTTCCACACTTCTTGTTTCCAGAGGAAGAAATATTACATAACAAGTCCGCATAGGCTCCTGCACTTACAGATCGGCCTGCTGCTACGGCCCGGAAGCTGCTTCCACTCCAGGTGTGGGCCCCGAGATGTGGGCCCCGAGATGTGGGCCCCGACACCCAAGGCGACCACTGTGGCAGCTGCCCGATGTGCTGGCCCCAGAGGAAAGGACAAACAAAGAAATTAAAGATTTTGAAACCAAACGAGATTGTGATATTCTAGGTGAGCAGAGACAAAACCTCACAGAAGCAGCAGCCACCCACAGGAAGCAGGCATTCGCGAGGGCATGGCCAGGTACTCTGTGTGCATCCGTAGCTCAGGCAGAGATTCATCTGCAGAGGACAGGCGATGAAGGAGGCCACGGAATGGAGAAGTCCTCTAGGTGACGTGTTCTGAGCCCAAGCTTCTGCGCTGTGGGCCTCTCCTGACGCAGGCAGCGGGGCAGATGCCTGTGGGCACCGTTTATCTGGCACACACTTCCTCACTTATTCCTATTTAATCTGGCCAAGCCCAGCGTCCTCTTCTAGG
>NDGN011476366.1:0-14454 GCA_002564285.1 Tympanoctomys barrerae
TCAGGTCCCTGCAGCTGGCCTCCCGCATTCCAGATGTGGTTGGTTCTGTGCAGAGGCAGCAGCTGAGAGGGAATGGAGTGGCCACACCCCCACCTCATGCCAAGTGTATTCTGTAACCTGTCCTGGCTCTGTGCTAGGGCACTGATGAGGGGTCCCTGCTCAGGGCCAACTGTGCACAGCCTAAAAGTATGAGGGAAGTAATGATCTCCACGTAAGCCTGTGGCCGCTGAGTTGGGGCCAGATCTTTTTCTTTTCTCCTCTTGATAGACTGACCTGAGATGCAGTTATATAGATTTTGCCAAAATGAGGCAGTGAGAATAAATAATCGATTGCACTCAGAGGTGACAAGCCTGGTGTTGCACCCTGTTGGTGGCTTTTCCTTCTCTTTCTGTCTAATTTTCTCTGTCCCTCACTGTCTGTTGCTTCCTGGGATTGAATTCCTTAATAAACTAGAAGTTTTCAAGGCATTCCTTGAAACTGTCTGACAACTAAAGAGGCATGGCATGTGGTGCCAGGGTTCAAACCGGGTCTTAGCACTTGACAGGCAGGTGCCTAGAAGGGGCCATAATTTGAAGACTGTTTTAATTTATATGTTTTGTCTTGAATATTTTTTCTCACCTCAACATAAATTATTTCATAGGTGACATGGTCAGAAAATGTAAGCATCTACATTTTACAAATGTGTTACAGCAAAAGGCAGACGGCCATTAGTGCCCCTCAGAATACTCCCCGTTGTATCAAACATACTTATCTCATCCTCATTATTTTCTGAAGCAGGTCTGGAGGCTCCCATTCATGAGTGTCTTTAGTTTTACTATTGTGGCTGCCTTTGTGTCCTGAATCAACTCCAAATGTCCTCTTCATGGTCATTTTTACTTGTGGGTGGAGCCAGAGGTTGCATAGTTCCAGATCTAGGGAATAAGATGGGTAAGAACGCACCCTACTGCTTTGACAAATCTACCCTTTGTTGGCTGGCACTCGGCAGAGCAGTCACTATATTTTTGATAACATCTTATAAAGACATCCACAATAGAGGACTTCAGTGGCAATGACGATGGGGCAAGTGTGTTTGAAGTGGGGAGGTGTTTTGAAGATTAATGGATGAGTGTTTTTACTGTAGCAATATTAACATGCTCTGGTCTGAGAAATCTATTTGTAAATAAATACAGACGTCAAGCTTTTACTTATATCTTCTGATACCTGCCATTTCTTTTATTGTGATTAGATATTTACCAGAGTTTTCTCCTGAAAGGGTATTTCAGTTGCAATGCCACACCCTTTTCTCTAAACTAGAGAGATTTCCTTTTCATAGTTAGATACACATCCAGTTGATAGTGTGTTTCTTATTCTCACTAACTGCTTTGTAAATAGTCTCCAGTTAATTTAGAGGCATGTGGTTGGAGTTTTGTAACAATGCTTTTTACTAACAGGGATCAAACAATTTATTTTTTTGTGTTTTACAAACTATCTCAGGTGGCACCTACCTTCGCTCCTTAGAGTAAGGCCTTTTGATGAAGGCTTTCTAATGAAGACTTTTTGTTTTGCTACGTGAATGAAATGACTCAAGCCTCAGTGTTTCCCTTATTAGTGGGAAGCGTAAATAGTGGGCTTTAATGTTCATTGCATATAAGCTGCCGTTTGGAGGAGGAGACACTGTTTCTATAAAGTCCTGTTACAAAGCGTGAGCATGACTTTGAGTGGAGCTGTGGGAGCTGAACGCTGCCGGTGACTGCGAAGGAATAAAGCCCTGCCCATGTGGGCACCAGAAGGGCTGCCAAAGCCGAAAAGTACCTGGCTAGGTTTTAAAGGACAGGAATACAATACTCTTACTAAGACACACTTTATAGGGTCCAATTCACAGCCAAGGAAAACAGCTTTTGGAGCTTTTGGGTGTCCATAAACAGCTAGATGAATGCAAGGAAGCCAAACCCAGGGATGAGTGGGGCATTTACACGCTCAGCTCGCTCAGCTGCCACCGTGCCCTCTGGAGGCACAAGTGTGCTGATGCAAACCACACCAAGGGACACCCTGAGTGTTTGTGACTTACAGAAAATCTGTACATGGGGACAGACAGAGAAATCTAATGAAGCACTTGATCCGTTGTCCAGTTACAACTATGAAAAAAAAACCCTATCTGGTTCATCTTCTCAAGATGATCGTATAACACGATGCTAGAGAAAGAAGGAGAACAGTAATGACCCTCAGAGAAGGCTTCGCAGTCACTCAAGCCCTGGGCGACAATTGCCCGTTGATAAGACAGTTCAAGCATTTTCTTCGCGGAGACACTTCATAAACCTTGCCAAGAGAAAGGGCATGTGGCGGTAAGTTGTAAAGTGATAAAAAGCAGACGTGGGTGGAAAATATTTTATCAGGAAGATAACATAAAGAAATTATATGAATATGATAACAGCACAACCAAGAATATTTTGTAGGAAAAAATTTTGTAGTGTTGCCAGCCACTAAGGCAAAATGAATGGAGAGCAAATGGGTTGTATTTCAAACACATACCATAACAGTGAGCAGCGGCCACTTTTTACTACCAGACTCACATTTTTTGACTGATGCAATAAAATTTGCAAAATTCAAAGAAAAACACAGGATTTATTTCTTTTTTTAACCTTCAAATTTAAAATGGATTTTATGGTTAACCATGCAATAAAAATGTTTTGGAAATGTTTTGAATCATGTTATAGTTCTGAGGAAACATCTCAGTGTTTATAACCAGGGAGTTTCCTATGCTTGTTAGACAACTGGATAATCCTAGCACGTTTTTAATGGAGAGATTTTCTGCCATAATACTTCAATAATCATTATATTTAAATGGTTCATAGTGATTCGAATACTCTATTAGGGCTTCATGGGTCATAAATTGTGAGTGCTTTTTTATGATTCAGAGAAGGTTTTTCTACAGAATAGGCCAGTTCAACTTTTAATTATTTCACTTGACTCCACTTCTGTTGATGGAACCCCAGATTGGGCATAAGATTCATGAAATATGACACAAAAATTATTTTCTTTAACTTTTTCCCTGTCTGTTTATCTTTCATTTGCTTGAGGCTATGTTAGTCAGAGAACACAGAAAAAAAAATTAACTTGGATTCTGCTAAGTAGAACTTTTAATCTCTCACTCCTTCCAAGCAGGCATTAGCTAAAAGCTAGCATAGCAGTCTCCATACCACACGTAACTCATCTAAAGCCAAGAGATCATTACTTTCCTTAGTTATCTCCACAATTATTGTTTTGTTTTCTATAGTTATTGTTAACCAGAAGTATATTTCTTCACCCCATCCTTCCTTTTGTGTGCTACCAGGTCGCAGGATAAAAATATTATTATTATTGTTATTATTTAAAGACTAGAATGCTAAACTGTCTTTGCAAATGTTTTCAGCATTATTTTAAGCAGATATTTTACAGCCCAGGGAGTTGCTTGCTCTCTGTGCTCTATTTCCAGTGTTTTCTAAGAGATTTCAGGCAGGTCCCTGTGTGTCAGCATAGCTTGCTGCTGGGTGCCTACTTGTTTTTCATGTGTAGTCCTGAGATAAGAGTTGAAACATATTCTTACTGGTCCACAATAGTACATCTTCTGAAAAAGTCAAATTAACACTTGTGAATCTTCTAAAATTTGTATTTTAAAGGTACTCAGTGAAATAACCTAAATTAGCAATTCACGTAGCAGTGAGAGATCTGTATGTGTGGTGAGCAAAAGATTAATATTAATTCAAAAAATTAAGATAGGAAGCCTGCTTGAATTTTATTAGACCTGGGAAGAATATTATATTCTCTTTTGACACAGAGTAAAAATGCTCTAAAGCTATGCAGACATTAGATTTTATATACTGTATATGAAAGTTTAAGAATTTCTAGAAATTCTGAAAATTCAGTGCATCACATATTTGGTGTCAAAAACAATTTGTGTTTTAATGGATTTTGTAATTGTTGAGAGTTAAACTTTTCTAGGTACCTTATGTAATTTACCAATTAGTGCTTATGTCCTTAGAAGAGCAGAGGAGGATTCTATTAGCCCCTATCAGAACTCTTGCAGGCTGTATCTGTTTCCTGTGCTGCTTCTCAGAGGCAACCTTAACCCCACAGAGGGCTCCCAAGGCAGGATGCTTTCCCCGTAGGACCTCAGACGAGTCCTTTGCCTCTCTGGTCCTCAGTTTCCTCATCTTAATGACTCGTGAGCTGATTTCCAAGAAAGAGGCTTTCCAAAAGATAGAGCTCTCCTTACACAGCAAGATAAATCTGAGAGCAGATTTTCTACCCTACCTCATGTGTCTATGCCAGAGACTAGCCTGAGAATGAAATCTTGACAATGTTATTGCTCTGTTTAGAGCAAGGAAATAAATGTCAAGATGGTCCTTTTGAAGTTTTTGTTCTTTTTCTCAGCAGTAGAATCAAGAAAATATTTGAAGGCTGCCCGCAGTGGAACAGTATTTGAGGCTAAGATGAAAGACTTACTCTGCCTTTCATTAAGCAATGATGCTTTTTGTGGTCCTTCCTCAGCATTACCTAGTTACCAGGGACTTAATTTGTTTACAAGGTGGCCATCAGGCGGTACCCTGTCCAGTTCCTACCAGTCTCTAAGTCCTTGCTCAATGCGCTTTCCTCATATGAAGCATTTTCTACCACAAAAGTGTCCAGGATTGCCTTCCTTCTGTGAAGATTGTCTTTTTTTTTTTGTCTGTGTGTGAATCAAAACTTTTTTTCCTGTCAATTCATCATCTTTCATCTTATGATTAGAACTAAAATTGAACAACTTGTTCTGCATCATGAAACTTTCCCCAAGCTCCCAACCAAAATAAAAGGGTATCAGGAGATTATGATCTCAGCTTGGAGTCAAAATTTCAGAGTCCCAGTCATAGCTTGGGTGCTTTTTATTGTGGGACCTTAGGCAAGGACAGCCACTCAGCCTCAAGCTTGCCTTTCTTATCTCGGGGGGATAATAGTATGATTGTCCTTTATTCTCCTAAGGATGTAGGTGACAGATCATGTAAGGTGTCCAGCAAATGCTTAGTGCATAGAAGACTCAATAGTAATTTGTATCCTTTGAAGGTGAGGATGGATCTTAGGTAGTTTTATTGATCTCTGGTGCTACCCATAGTGCCTCACACTCAATCAGGTGCTCAGTTCATATTTGTTGCTAATGAGAGGTAAAAGGAGACACATATTATTTTTCTGGATGGATACTCAGCCTTTCTGCTCCAGGATCTCCATCTTCTTTGATTGTTGCTCTCTAATTTTTAAGCTTTGTGGTCACCTTATGAAATTATTCTAATTAGATACAATAATTGGATGAACCCTTTTGAGGCTGGTCACACTGAACAGGTCACTGGTATAGTGGATAATTGTTTCTAAGCCATATTGGCTTTCAAGACCTTGGAGTGAGTTCCCATTCTCATTTGGGATTTAGTCTCAGAGGTTGAATTGGTCATAATTGGCTAGATTGTGTTCAAGAGCAACCAATCCCCCAAATGTCAGATGCCTACAGTAAAAGAAACACAACCCCAGTGCATGCCATAGTCTCATTGTGAGGCATCTACTGCTTCTTTCCCCAGCACCAGCTTCCAGACCATCTGAGAAGCACTGCAGCTGAGAGCACTGCCTGGAACCACGCAAGAGAGCAAAGCAACTTGGCTGAAGGCATGCAGTCTTCTGGAACTTTTACCAAGAACCTACACCACAACAGTGCATTTCCCCCCTGCCAAAGCATGTTGGATGACCTGGGTGTGAGGAAACAGAATCCTCCAGATGGAAGAGAAACCAGGCATTGACAAGGAGCGATACACTCTGCAGTAGACGCTAAAGAATGGACTTTGTCTTCCCATCCTTATTTTTCCCTATTATGGCCCAAGAATCTCAGTATAAGTAGCTATTCATTAGCTCCAATGTGTACTATAAATCCCCCAATTACTTCCTTTGGCTTTTAATTTAATCATTGCTTGCTCCCATAGTCTTCTTACAGAACAGACTATTTTTAGAACTCTTACCATGTATACATTTGTTTTTCCCATACAAATAAGGCTATTGGTTTTGTATTCATAAAATAATTTCACTTAAAGCTGGGTGACTGCCACAGATAACATCACTCTGGATTATACATTATGCAAAATGGGCAGATGAAAGGATCCCTTTACTCTATGAACAACTGGGAAGGCAGTAACTTTCAATTTTCAATGCTTTCAGATTACATGGGTTATATAAAACTGTGTCTTGTTTCCCTTTTAATTACTACCACTAACGACAATGTGAACAGTAAAACTTGTTCCATGCCAGATATCGTTTTAAATTTCGTATGCATGCAAGCACAGTCTTCCCAACAATGCCATGGAGTAGATGCTCCTTCTTTGTCATTTGACAGATGGGGAAATTGAGTCAGGAAGCGGCTTAGCTGTACACGGCTATTCAGCTAGAGAGTGATGTCACTGATACTTGAACACTGTGGCGCCTGGGACCAGAGAGTACATACTTCACCATTTTGCCGCTTTCCTGTGTAAACACAATAGCATAAGTGAAATGCTTAGTACAGCGTCTGGGTTATATGAAGTTCTCAGTACGTGATCACTGCGGCTCCAATTGGCCAGCTTAACCTTTCTTTCTTCAAAGGAATAAGATGTATTTTTTATATAATAGCTACCCATTCTTCACAGAATCTCTGTAAGGTGTGAGGGATCCAGGCAATACTATCATTTAATAGGAAACAGCTAAAAACTAGTGATCATGTCCTTTTTGCTTGGGCATCTTCTTTTCTGCTATTGATCTGCTGACATTATGGCACATAAAGGAAGCAGTGGGGATGTTACCCTGGAAGGATATAATTCAATATGAGTGGGTTTATCTCACCATACTACTGCTCTGGCTAGCCAAGAATACAAAACTAATTTGTAGATGATATTATATTTTCATCTCATGCTTATATGCAACCTCTATCCATGTTAATGGGAATTTTTTTGTGCTTACTCTAGGGAAAATTGATTCCAATTATTGAGTATAATTTATTCCAACCCCTTGATGGAATAATTTATACTCTTGAGATACTCTTGAAATGTGTAACCAACAGGGAACTCTATTTATACATAACTTTTTACACATCTTTCAATTAAATAAGAAATCCAAGTGCAAAACCCATCACTCAAGGAAAGCATATGAGTTTGTAACACTCCCGAGAGGTTTTTTGGTCCATAAACCAATAAATGGATTACACTTACTGGGCAAAATTCTTCTCTCAGCTCCCATGAGCAGCTTCTATTGACTTACCCGAGAGGCAGCTCGCTGGGGGTGTGGGATATGTTAGGCAACAAGGAGGAAAGTGGTCATTCTCTCACATAATCAATTTTAGGACTCTAATATTGATTGTTGTAAAGAATACATTTATTAGAATACAACCTATTACATGTTTAAATACACATTCATTTGATTACGAATCCCATAAATGAGGAGTATCTTAGCAGGGAAAAATTAGTGCACCTTTCTAATAGATACATTTTTATGCATATTCATAAATATAAATGAATGAATATGGTAAGACAACTTAGAGGCTTATATTTAAGTAGTCATGGGACACATATTTAACGTGAGATAAGGTATATATTGCACTTTTCACCTCATTCTGGAATTTCATGAAAAACTAAAATTAAAGTTCCTTGTGCTAAGTGCAACCATTTATATTTTTATCTAAATTGCATTTTTCATAGTGAAAATGACCAGTGGCAAATGTCTTTAAACGTATTTTCAAGAGTAGTTCCCTTTCAGTCATTTATAAACTCACTATTGCTGTATTTTTCTGTAAATTCATTGTATTGTTGTGTTTAGAGAAAACAAAACATTCATCTTAGCCACTTCTTTTAAATGAAGATCTAAGACTTATGTAGCTTTCAGTATACTTTTGGATGTCTACATCTAGAAAGCATCCTTTGAATGAAAGTGTGAACTTGCTGAATGCCAATTTGCATTTGATTGTGACCTATAATTTTTGGGGACCTGCCCAGGTGGTATTCATGCTTCATGAGGATTCAAGATTTTGCCAAATCAGAATATTTATGATGTTAAAATGTTTCAAAATTTGTAAAAGTTTCCTTTTCCTACTAAATATTTTCAGGATCTTTGGGGTACTGAAAAAAAAATCTCATCTTCTGAGTGTACTGTTTTAATCAGCATAAAATAGCACTTATTTTTATGTGCATGGGTTACTTAATATCCTACTAACAGTTATTCTATGCATTGTATAACAATTAAAAATTCTTTGTCTCTGGAGTATGGAAACTCTACTATGAAAAGCCAAACACGACCTTCCCCTTTTCCCTGAAACCCTTGTGAGTCAGGAGGGCTTCATGAATGAATGTCCTTAACAGATGTGCAGGCGACAGACAGCCTGACTTTGTCCTCTGGAGCCAGCCTTTATTTCTGCAAAACCCCGGATGCATTCTCTTAGTCACCTACTTTTTCCAAATAAAGAAATGATTTTCGTATTTTCTGGAGATGTTTCGAAACTGAGGACATGGTAGTTCCGATGTGCAGATGAGAGCCCCCTACGCCAGGCGCGCAAGGAGGCCAAGGACCGATATAGCTGCTGCGCCCTTGCCAGGGCAAAGAGGCAAGATTTGGCTTTTCTCCTTCGCCCAAGCTGCCGACCTACCTCTAGGGCCTCGACTGGTTTACCCGTGGCTGTCTAGCTGGTGGTCTTGCTGCGCCCAGAGAGGCGCACGGAGAGCTCAGGCGCAGGGAGACGTGCTCTGGTCAGATTAACTTGGTGTACTGTGCCTAAACTTCTCGCAATGTTCAGTAGGTAACTTAAGGCTTTTCTTTTCTCTTGAAAACCACCAGGAAAGATATTCTTTCAGTAATCTGGTCTGGCTGCTCACCAATGCCTGCTCAGATGAAAAACCAAGTGCTACACTTTTCATTGAATTATAGAGGACATCAGGTTTAGACTTGTGTTAAACACTTCACTTTTACAGTGATTTTAGTACATGGAGAAATANATATTTAGTTTGAAGGAAATATTTTTCTTTAAAAAATTTCCATTAAATCTTATTCTGTCAGGACTAGCCAAGTGCTAGCTCACGGCTGTGCCACAGAAAACGTTTGCAAGCCTGATTGGGACAGTTTCTCTTTTAATGATGCAAAGTTAGTGGAGCACTCAGGGCTGGGACCCCAGGCCTGGGATCCTCAGTGTTGTATTGTTTCTATCCCAAATTGAAACAAACTCAAGTGTGGCTAATGGTTAGATGTCACCCGCAGGGCCTAGCAGCCACACTTATTATTCAGCAAAGGGATCCAACTGATGTAAGTCCTGACTATGCACAAGAAAGTGTGGAATAACTCGTTGGCACATCAAAGTACCAAGAAACGGTATCCCAGGAAGGACCGAGTGCTGAGTAAACATGTTGAGGAAGACAGAAGCGCTCAGCTGTTCTGGGCTTGACCTTGAAGTAGGGCAAGCTTTGTTTCATATCGTGCTTTGCTAGTTACATATTTGGGGACCTGAGAAAATTGTATACAGTTTCAGTTTCTTCATTTGCAGAGCAAAATAATGGCAGGACCCAAAACATAAAGGGATGTGGAGATTAGGAGACCTTGCTAAAAACTGTGCCTGACCGCAGTAAATGATGAACATATGTAGCAGTTTAAAATTGTTGTTGTTGTTCTATCAATTTGCAATAAATGAAAATAGGCAATAAGTGTCCCATGCATTTAAGTATAATACTTAAAACATTCTTATTAGGTATATATCAGAGTTCATGTGCTAAAATATGCAAGTAGCAGTTGAGAATGTTCATTTTATTTTAATTTAAACACCACTTCTGTAGCATTTACTCTGTTATGCTGTTCTACTGTAGCAACTTCACAACTGTTCCTCATCTCCATAAGTGTATGGAGTAAGCACCATTAATCTCTTTGTGTCAAGATAGGTCAATTGAGGCAGAGAGAGGTAGACAGGTGACGTGCCTAGTACAAGAGACGATGGACCCAGAATTCACAGCCAGGCAGTTACTCTGCCCTGTGTAGAAGGCTCCACTCCCAGTGTGGCGCTGTAATGCTTATTTGTGGGCACATGACATTCCAAAGCAAAGACTTGGACTGAAAAGCTGATGTAGAAATAGTACCCTAATTACATAAATATTTTTGAAGCACTAGTGTAAACAGTCTACTATTTCAAAAGAAAAATAGCACAGTTGAAAAATTGTGGCTATTGAGGCAGTATAAAATAAATCATTAACAGAAAGAGCTTCGAGGTAGAATGTATACCAACTCAGAGCATATTCTGTATATAAATATTTACAAACTTTTCCTGTGTCTTGACTCCAGTCTTGTATAATGTATACTTGTACTATCATATGTAAAAGTAAAAGAATGAAACATCTGGCTAAAATAGCTTCTGACTATTTTTACCTTTAGTTTGTTGTATTAACAAACACTTAATTTCCATATGCAATTGTTATGACAATGGGACCATCTAGAACTTTTTAGTTAAAATATAGACAGTCATGATGAATACAGAAATATGTAATATTTTCAGGGTTCTTTACATTTAATTATGCTTATCTCAGTTACATTCTATTAAATATTGCTTGGAAATAAAATATGTTGAGAATGATATTATTGATACTAATGAAGTAACGCAGTTCTAAATCCTTTCTTTCCTTTAAAACTGTTTGCTGTTATGAGTAGAGATCTTTATTTTTATGAATTGCTAGTGTGTTACTCTAAAATTTGGACTAAGTAGAAGCAGGTGAGTTTATAAACTGGCATGTTTGTTATCTAATGAAGTACTGATGGGTTTTGCTGGAGTCACTGTCACTAAACCTTGTTACCCATGCACACTGACATGCATAAGACGGGTCATTGGGCAAATAAATTGTTCCTTTCTTATTCTTTTGCTCCTACTAATGAGTAACAGACAGTTGTAGCTAAGTGACCTGCTTTATTGCAGATGATACAGTGGCTGTTTACAAATGTCAATAATTAGGTTGTAAGAAATAGAAAAAAAGCCAGTGCCTGTCAAATGAAGACAGATAGTGAGCGTTGTTCACATTTCAAAGTATTTATCACTGCTTACTATCATTTTTCTTTCAGAGCAAATGAATCATTTTAAATAGAAGCAAACTGATCCTCCTTTTAGCAAGTCTAAATCAGTAGAGCAACATCTATTTTCAGAATCTCTGTAGCTATAAAGGGAACTTTACAGTGTGCAACACTGCGCCCTGTCCCAAAATGACAGCATTCTGTTACAAATAGCGGACAAGAGCCTTGGTGCCAGCGTCTCTATTGTGGAACCTTTACTTGGGAAAGCTGACAGCTGAGCAGAGTTCAGTGTTTTGAAGGTTATGATCACAGCAGTTTCATAAGTGCTTTATTCCAGTTCTCTTCTGGCTGCAGAAGGGACAGGTGCAGTCTGGTTCTGATTTCACTGGTCTTAATTCTTATCTGACCTGGTAGTCAATCAAGGGCATGAGAGATAGGGACCAGGAGAGAGACGCTCTAGTGGGGGCTAGAGGTGCAGGGGGATGGTGGCCACGTCAGAGAGTGTGCTGGGGTGTGAGTGCGTATGCGCGCATGTGTACATGCGTGTGTGGTGCTGCACATCTGTCTCTTCTCATCCAAGAATTGGCAGCTCGGCCTGTCACTCCGCACTTCTGTGTGTACGAATGCTGCCCTGTGCAAAATGGATTTCTGAGTGTTAACCACCATGTTCTTCTTTTCCAAAGGGTCTTCTGTAGGATTTCATCTGCAGAGCACAGAGGGCAATATCTAGGGTAATTCCAGGGCTTAGTGCCTGTGATCTTTTGTCAACTCTCCTTGTGAGAGAAATTAAACTTGGTACCAGCGCCCACAGTCCCGGCGAGTGCAGCGCCATTCCCGGCCAATGGGTGGGAAAGCATACACCTGACAAGTATTTATGAGAGGGAAAAATGAGAAGTCATAATATGACAAGAATATATTCATTAAATCTTTCAATTTCTCAGAAACAGAGAATTCCCACTTCAGTAAAAGGCTTTGTGCAGATTTATCAAGTCTGATATTCTTACTTTTATGAGATTTGACTCTCTATGCTAAAATGAGATATATTTAAAGGCAGGACAGCATTGCCGAAAGAGAGAAACTACTAAGAAAGGCAGAGTGAATAACACCCTAGCCCGTGTTCCTTGGTGGAATACTCTATAATGCCCACACGATGCACTAAAAGCATCTGAGGGCAAAGATGAACACCGAAAATAAAGGATGCCCTTGGAAGCATGGAAAGAAATATGGGCTTATTTCATGGTTTCTGTAATACTAGCCACAGTGATTTTATAGCCTTTCACAATTGTTAAGCAATTTCATTTCATTTCAGTATAATCAAACAGTAACAGTTTGCATTAACAGTATTTGTCAGAACATAGCTTTCATTATCACAGTATCTATAGACAGTCTGTCCACAGAGAGTCCCTAAGTGTGACTGACGCAGTGTATGCTGGGAAATACGCAATGGAGCTGCTCCCATTAGTGTCACTCCATATGTTTTTGATATCTGAGATCAGTACAGGTATATGAAGCCAGAGACGGCTCTTCTCAGGGTAGATACGCAAAGCATCATTTTAGATTATTTGTGATGGGTTTAGCATTTCCTTAATTTGTTTTTCTCAGGTCAGACACGGGGGATATGGAGAAGGCTGTCAGTANATGGGAACATCAGAACTACTTCAATTTGGTTACCTAGACTCGAATCAAGATTTGGACATTGTCCAGTGTGCAAAGTGTGGAGGAGCCGCTTTCCACACTAACACCTTATGCTCCTGACCTTGGAGATAAACAGTCCCTGAAACCAATCTAGAGTTTCCAGTTAAAACTGTGATTGTGATCTAATTGGTATTCAGGCTGAGACACTGTGTGTTCTTTTCCATGGCTGTACATATCTTTGAGAAAACGCAAGTGGTTAGCGTCCTGGAGGCCTTTATTTGTGGCTTTATTCTAGGTTCAGACCAAAGAGGACAAATTTGCTGACAGAATTCAGTATTAATTCTATTTCCATGTTTACTCACGGTATCATACTAGTGTTTGGTGACTCGATAATTTATCATCTCTCTTTCTATATGTGCATTTTAGAATAAAAAGAGCTATAATGAATTTTTAGAGTATGTATGATTTTAAAAAAATATTAGCTATCATAACAAAAACTTGTTTTAACTCACTTAAATGTGCTCTTTCTTTATATTCCTGAAGAAAAAGAAATAACCCCCGAGGATAGAAACAGGGATAGCAAAGGGCTATTTGCTATCAAAATATACTAATGTAACCACAAATGTGGTTACTTTGAATACTAATGATATGTCCATGGAGGAAAGAGTAAAAGAATAAAAGATATTTGATCCTCAAAATTAACTTAGAAAAACCTTGCCCCTGTATACATTGTTTTTTTTTTTTTGGTACATGTATGTACAGCGTAAACCTCTGAGGAACAGCAGCTAGCATTTGCCTCTGTCTGCAGAAAAGCCTTTTGGCTAGTGGCTGTTCTGTATCTGTGGCTACAAATGCGTGTCCCTTACCTTTGCAACCAATCAAAATCTCGCAGCAGCCCGCACACCTGGGGGTGCTAAAGAGATTTCCTGAGGGAAAACCCTTTGGTATTTTGAGTTTAGTAATTGAATAGCCAATGTCAAATATTTCCAATTTTTCTCCCCACATTTTGATTTCGTATCTTTTGTTAGCATTGCTGGTGATTGTTTCTATGTCGATCTTCTCTTTTACACTACAGTCTCCCCCTTGGAACAGCAAAGGGCTAAGAATACATATTTTATATTTTCTGTTTAATTTATCTTTCTGAGCTGGTTCTACACCATTTGCATGCCAGACAAATTAATTAACTTCTTTGTGCCTTGGGTTTCTATCTGTAAAATAAAAAAGATCAATGCTTATTTAGTAAAGTTTTTAGAGAATCAAATTAATTAATTTAGGTGACATATATAGTAAGCATGAAATGAATATTAATCATTGTGTATAGCAGTATTAATGTTGTAAAAATTGATTAGTTATAGTGTCCAGCACTAATAAGGTATTTGTTGCTAATTTTACATTTCAAATGACATTAAATGAACATGAAATATAAAATCACTAATAAAAAGATTGTTCTTTACAGTACAAAAAGACAGTTTCACAGCTCTGTTGCTAAAGTGCAGCACAACGAGACATTTTACTTTTTGTCCACTGCCTCAGTTTCCTGCTTGTTGGAGTTAGCAGCATAACCATTGTTCTCTTCCTGAAAATTGCTATAAATTCTGTGCTAATACAGTCATAAAAGAGAAGATTATCTAATATTACACTAGCAAAGGGATGAAAGATCTGGACCTAATAAGCCTGTTGATAAATATTCACTTCCCCCACCTATATAAAACTAGTTTATAAAAAAGTGCATTATTTTTTCCATAATTTTATTGAGAAATAGCAATGAGACAGTTTCAAATCAAATTGGTAGGA
>NDGN011476373.1:0-11665 GCA_002564285.1 Tympanoctomys barrerae
CAATCAGCTTTATATTGAAGCTAAATATCAATAATGAGACATGGAAATGTTAGCAATGATTCATATGGTTACAAACAAGATAAGAAAGATATCGTCAAGTGAACAATGAAAAATTTATCTTTTTATTTTACTTATTAGCAAATTGTAAAAGCCATATGTAGGTGAATATCATAGTAATGAACCATAGACAGACACAGTAAAAAGAAAAATTTATGTCCATTTATATACTCTTCTCCATACCAGAATATTCAAAACAAAAGTTTGGAAAAAGAGGCAAAATGTTTCCCTCCATAGTGAATGTCAAGGATGAAGAGAAAGCACACCATAATGAGCAACAGAAGAAATCTTACATTCTTTTTGTTAATAAGCAAAATTTTTTATTGTTTGGGTGGGTGTAGAAAGTTTATTGCCACTAGGAACAAAGAAGAGAACAGGATAGAAATACTTCTATCACTGGATAAGAAAATTACACCACATTTAGCATTTATTAAAGATACTCCGGTATAAGGGGAGGATAAACGTTACTTAAAATGATCCTCATCAAAAACTCAAGACTTTCTGAAGGCTGAACAACATGACAACAGCCACTACCTACTCCACAGTACTGAGAAATAATCAAAAATGCTTGCTGAAGGGATGTGTTCAGAGCTACTGTCCAAAAGGGTGACAGACTGCTGACTGTGGGGCATGAATTATCACATAGTAAATAAGCTCCATTATAAGGGCCATGTATGCTAGAAAACTTTGAAGCCAATAGCAATGGAGAAAACTTTGTTTACAACAAAACTCTGACCTGGAATAACTCATGATTATATATACTGAAATTTCACATTTACTCTTTGAAATTCGTAGAAGAAGAGGTATGTCCTATTCCAGACATTTCTATACACATTTAATGTTAATAAAAGAAATTAGATAAACACAGAAGCAAGAAGGAATACAGAAAGGAAATTTTTTGTCAATACACAAAGCAATCAAGAAGATATAACTCATATGCAATGTGTTAATTATTGAAACTGTCCTACAAATTTGGTTTGAAACTGTCTCATTGCTATTTGTTTCTCAATAAAATTATGGAATAAAAAAGAAGATATAACTCAGTTATGACTCAGGTGCTAAAATTTTAAAAAGTTAACTTTAGGGGCTGGGGAGATGGCTCAGTGGAATAAGTGCTTCCCTAGCAAGCACCAGGGCCCGAGTTCAATCCCTGATTCTGCCAAAAATATAAACAATAAAATAGTTACCATTAGTACATTAAAGCTATTAAGAGGAACACTAAGAACCTGTACAAACATTTGGGGAATTTCACTAGAGACATGGAGTGGGAAAAGCAGAAATGGTTTAAAACTACCAGAAGGGATAGAAATGAAGAATGTTCCCACAGATTCATCATTAAACTGATTGCACCCAAAACCTTTTTTAATTCAGTAAGTGCTTTCATTCATATCCAAGAATAAAATGACTAGCATTCTCCTTGCCACAAAATATCTACTCATTGAATTTCTAAGTATAGATGTATTTATCATGTTAGAACTATTTATTACAAGATTTCAAGTATTCTTTTACAACAAGATTTATTAATCATGAGTCATTTTAAATTATACTTTGACCTTTCAAAATACATGCACAGAGGTTTAAAATACATGCACAGAGGTTTAAAATTTAAAACATTAAATTTTTAATATTTCTATCAACACAAAGAATCTTCCTACCCATTTGTAGTGAGTTGTAAACCTCTATCTCTATCTCTCTCTGTTTCTCTCTCCTCCAATTTTTTTCTCTTTGCATTTAAAAAAGACTTTGTTCACTTTTTATTTTCTTACATTTACGGTAGCCATAGAATGCAAAAGCTCTTATTACTTCACTAACATTGTCATTTTATAATAATCTGTTATTTTTCTTTTCTAGTCTTGCTCTTTATGCGCATGTACATTGATGTGTGCAAATGCCTGAAATACACCAAAATTGAATCAAATAAAAACTTTAAATATGACATGATGTATGTCCACATAAATGTCTTGTGTTATGTAGAAAGTCATAACAGATAATTCAAGTGACTTCTATTTGGAGAGGAAATGTAAAAAATAAAAGTTGAATCCATTCATAAACTATTTTACGTAGATCACAAACTTTTATACCTATTATATCAGAATGAAAAGGTAAGTATTAAAGCAATGAGTGACAGGGTCAAGCATCTAAATAATGTAGTCCTGAGCTTATTCCAATGAGGAGCACAACTGTTCTGAAAGCCCAATATCCCAAATGATATGTAGTTGTGATGGGTGGAGATGCGAGAAGGGTAGACCCGGCACACCCGTGACGGTGCTGACTTTGTCCATCAGCATTAGGTGTTCTCTGTTGGGTGTGCCGGCCATACCAAAAGCTACAGGGGCACAGCAGCTCCTCCACGCAGCTTCTGACTGCTGCAAGCACTTGACCTAGCAGCACAGGTGCTTCTGCTTCACTAGGCTGAAACCCAAAAGAACCATCTGTGATAAATGGAAGAAATGGGAACGCAAATCTCATTCTGGTATTTAACAGAAAAATGAAGCAAAACATGTTACATAGGTGAATACTTTTCTGTAATATATCTCTGAATTATGTAACTTGCTCCTCAGACTAGGAACCAAATTCAGGTCAGCCCATTGAGGGATTCTAATTGCATTGATTGGCAATAAAATTTCAAGTAACTGCAGTTCTCAATTCTTGGATGTAAAGAATAAGACATTTATATCATCTGATAAACACTGAAGTAACTTAAATAAAAGCTGTCTGCAATATTCATAAATATTTGTGTTAAAATTTACCTAAAGCAATTCAAAGTAAAGCTGAGAAACATGAAGCTTAAAAGAATCTATGGGATGAAAAGGGATTAAAATACCACAAAACATAAGCACATCATTCTTATTTCTTAGAAGTAAACAAATTGTGTTCAATATTTATCAGGACAAAAATAGAAATTGCGTTTTTATATGATAGATGTTTCAAAGCCGAGAATATGAAACAGTTGAAGGAAAAATGGAGCCTTCCATTAAGAAGGGAGATTGTTGGGCAAGGAGAAGAAATGGATGAGACAAGAATTTGGAGTGGGTTCTGTACGTGTGCAGCTTCCTGAGACGAATGTAGTCATGATGGACCACAAACACGTACTAAGAAAATGAAAAGTGAAACACCTTTGAGACCTAGCAGAATGTTTTGTGTCACTGAGGTGTATCCTTGCAAGAGATTGTGACATCCTGGCTTCCTTCTCCTTTAGTGTTTTGCTATTAATGAGAAAACAATTTTGTCATTCACTACTGTCTTGCTAGACTGCTCATCCCAGGGCCAAGAGTAATGGCAGGGAGAGGAAACAGTGTTGGCCTGACATCTCTAATCTTTATGCCAAAATAATCCTTTTAAAAAACTGTGTTCTGTAGAGGGTCTAACTATGCAGCTCAGCCTTGTAGTGATCCTCCTGTTTTCATCCTCCCCAATACTGGGATTATAGGCATGCACCAGCCTGTCTGGTCTCAGTGGCTGACTCAGCGCACCCAGGGGCAGAGCTAGTGCAGCATGTGGTGCTGGGAATCAAACCCTGGTCCCTAAATTTGTTTAATCAGGTACTTAATCTGCTAAACTATCTCCCTGGCCCTCCTTTTCTTTTTAAAAGCTGAGGGGAAAAAAAGGAAATAATTGAGGAATATGTTAAACATGTATCCAGATAATGATCTTTAATAGAAGAATAAGGAGTTATTTTTATTTTTATTTATTTTTATGTTTTAGGTTGGCTGAACCTGCCTTAAGTGCGGGTCTGCTAAGGCAGGTGGAGGTGAGATTCAAACTGCGGTGTCCCGAGCCTGATTACATTTGCATGAGTAGCCACCTAAACAACTGAGCTAACCGACAGACCCCCTTTAGTAGCAGATAGATCCTTAATTCCAAGAAATAAATTATGGTTGTGTATTCTAACTGAATATCATCTTTCTTCTCTGTAAAGACCATTGAACATTTAAAATAAGCACAAACAATATTAATATACAATCAAATAAAATGAAAAGATGAGCAAAGATAAAATCAATTGAGAAAAACAACGTAAATTGATATGAAAATCTAAAATTGAGAGAACTAGTGTCAAATAATTCTTAAAACCTATTGATGGCTAAGTACTCTATAATTTCAAGAACAATTTAAAATTCATTAAAATAAATATGAAATAACAATGAAAACAATAAGTAAAATACAAATTAAACCATCATTTAAATGTATTTTTCCTATTGCATTGGAAAAACAACACAATGTACTGATAATATTTATTATTAGTAAAGTAAGCACTTAAACCCTTACTTGGGGCTGTAATCTGTTAAAAAGTTGTAAGAGAATATGTTTATCACTCAAAATGAAATATAAATAGCTTTGAAATCAAATATTCTGTTTTTCAATGTGTATATGACTGAAATTTTTTATGTTGTATTAAAAGATATGTTTAAGGAGTTAATTAATGTGCCAAAAAGCAAAACAAAAAGGCAAATGTAAGATCCATTTCTGAGTGCTTAAACTGTTACATTTTATCATGCATAAAAACATTTGTGGCACATTAAAAATAAATTTGTCTTGACTTGAAATCTCTATAAGATATGTACTTAAACATGAAAGTCAAGTCATTGGATTCAGTATTTTGCTAACCAATGTATTACAAAAGAATTTGTTTATATACAATGAAGCCTCCATTCAAAAACTTAATTTACTCTGGTTGTAAACTGAATTGGTCCTGAGCCAAGTCAAGTTTTGCCATAAGGGTCAATGTAAGTAAGACTAACCCATTCTGAACTGTATTCATATTTTAACCACAAAATATGAAATAAAGTACAGTACAGCACAGCACAATATAAAGCAGTCCAAAGAGAAAGAACACTAACCCTACTTGAGACAACTTCTGCTCTGGAGGTTAGGAAGGTTGGTGGGAAGGAGGTTATTCTTTGGAGAGAAAGTCTCCCTCCATTAAGACATGCGGAGATTGTGGAGTTTTTTTGTTTGTTTGTTTGTTTTGTTTTGTTTTTCTTTTTCTCTTAGCTGAAAAAATTTTTGTCAATTTTGACCAAAAAAATCTGTCTAATATCAGTTGTTTATTCCTGCCCTGTATATAATCCTCTGGAATTGATCCACCATATCAGGATTTACCAGACCCACACTGTTCATTGCAATTGTGTTCAGGTGGTGCTCCTCAAGGAAATCCTGGCACTTATTCTACATTCCCATAATGGATTTTATCACAATACTGCTAACCTCCCTGTCTTCCTCTTCCTCAGTAGAAGGATCCTTAACAGGGTCTTCTAGTGTTCATTCTGGGCTTCAGCAAGATCTTCTGTCATGAGCTCCTTCCGGGTCCTCAGCAAGCTCCTCTGAGTCTGCACCATGGAAGTTCAAATCCAGATTCTTGTCCATGAACACAGTCTCCTCCACTACAGTGCATCACATCCCTCAAAGTCAGGCACAGGGCACATTCTGGCCACAGTGAGCATCACGCTGCTTGAGGTCTATTACAGGACATTTTCCCAGTCTTTGTCAGTGAGGTTGATGGAATGGAGGACAATGCAGTGTTTCTTCCAGAGCTCTTTCAGAATGAAGGACATTTCTTCAGTGACATTAAAAGACATGGTAAAAAATGCCTTTGTATGTTAAGTTGCAGATCACTACCTGGTCCATATGTAGTGGACGAGGTATCTGTTTGGGGGAGGAACTTGAATTTTATAAAGTCATACTCGGGGTACATATCATCCATCAAGGCTAGAGGGTATGCTGGGGTATTTTCCATTAGAATAAGACATCTTTAAGGCTCTCAGAAAAGGTATTCCTTAATACTGGGTGAAAGCACCTCACGTAGTGATGCCATGCACAATTGACTGGTGAACTAAACTTTTGCATTGGCACCCCTTGTTCATATTCTGTTCCTTGAATGTGCTAGGGGTCTGGGAACATAACATCAGTGGTGCTTAGTCTTCAGATCAGCACTTCCATCTGCCCAGAGAAAAAGGGTCAAGCTGCTTTTCATGGGCTTATGCTCCAGCAGTGCCTTTTCTTTCTGTGACTTAGGTTCACTTCAAGATCTTCTTCCAGAAGAGTCCTGTTTCATAACAGAGTGACTTTTCCTTTTGTCTCCATAAATCCTGTGAATTATTTCTTGTGGATTTCTCCAGCACCCTTTTCAGAACTGGAAGTTTCACCATATCTCATCACACTGTAGATGCCACTTCTCATGAAATTCAACAAATCACTAACTTCTGGCTTTAAATTCATCATTTTTTTGTGTGTGCTCCTAGAGCTTTTTTTTTTCCTTTCAGTAAATCATTGTGCAATTTCCTGGATTTTTTACAAATCACAGCCTCAGTAATATGAAGCTACCAGCTATTTCATATTCAACCAGCCTAAGAAAATTTTTTCCACTCTTCTAGCATTTGTGTCCTCTGCTTGGTTAAACATCATTACCCATTTTTACCACCTCAGCTCCTTTGACAACATCTTTAGTCTTCAAAACAGTAGAAACTGTCAAATGTGTAACCTTGCACTCCAAAGCCAGATCACTCAACCAACTGCCATGCTCATGCATTCATATAATGTCCTCCTTCAATTCAACAGTTGCTTTCTTAAAAACTTTTTTACTGTTTTTCACTCTGCACTTCCTTATGAACATTATTGCTCTGCACTTTTCTTTAGTCACTATGCCCTTTCTTCATTTTCTTTGGTGCCAAGAGGGATTGAGACACACTGTATAGTACTGTGTGTGCTAGGAGGCAAACAAAAAGCTCCACAGCCAGCGTGCACAGGTCTACCTGCATCTAGGCTCTCAGATGGAGGAACACACAACGACGTGTGAGGGTGAGGAAGATGCTCACAGTCACGTGCAGGTAGGAAATGGCCAAAGTCCTGCCCATGACTCTATGGATTTCAGGAAGGAAGTAAAATTTTATATCATGCTTTCATTCCTGAACCAAATTGTTCATAGACTGAAGCTTTCTTGAACCCTGGTATTACTGTTTTTTGTGCCATCCTCACTTCCCATCCAGTTATCCAGAAGCAATGTTACAGTACACTAAAACAAAGCCTAGATGTCACCCTCTAAAGAAATTTTAATTCATGAATTAACTTTCCTCCCTCCTTGGTTACCATATACACACCACAAATCCTAACTAGGCTAATTTCTTGTCCATCATCTTGACAATACCTAACCCTAACCAAAATACCTATGATATTTATTGATATTGCAAATATTGAACAATTTTTTTTTGTATTTTAGTACAGTGTCTACAGGGTCTCACTCCATAGATTGGACTCATAATAATCCTCCTGTTTTCAGCCTCCCGAGTGTTGAGATTACAGACACATGCCACCACGCCCAGTATGAATCATCATCTCAGGGCTCCCTGGGGGTGGGGCTGGCACAGCACATCAGGTATTGAACCCCGGCCACTGTACACAGCCTAATCAGGTGCTTTAGCCCACAGAGCTATCTGACCGGCAGATATTGAACAATTTATGATACATTTATTATATGCTTACTTTCTATTTTAATTACACAGCACAACAACACTATCAAATAAATAGTACTATTTTTCAGCAAGTAAACTGAAGTTTACAGGTGATAAGAAAATGAATGTGGCATACGAGGAAATGTCACTAATTTGAAAGCAATAAAATAGCACATATTATTAGACACTGTTATAGTGAATAAGGTATTGTGAGTTAAGCAAAGTGTCTTCTTGTCCTGAATAGATCATAGGTGACAAATATCATCTACCCCAAAGCAAAGACAGAAGAGGACCTAAAGAATGCATGGAAAGTACTCATTACAGTTTCCTCAACATTAGAAGTCAACCATGCTCACTCCTCACCTGCCTCTTGCTGTGTGATGTGAACTTACCCCCTTGCATTGTTATTGTTAATTATAAAATTTAAAACTTTTGGCTTGACAGTGATTAACACACTTGACAATGATTGAAATTTTATTGCATCATGTTCATTAAGCAAATTCTATTGGACTGTGGGTTTATTATCAATTATAACTTGTTCAAGTGTTTCAATTACAATTCCATTTTGAACTGTAATAAGGTGGCTGATAAATGACAATAGTTAACAACTGCTATTAAAACTACCCAGGGCAGAACGCCATAAATGTAGAACAATTAGAGTAGCAAATGATAGTAGCAATGTGCTATTATCTGTATGTTATTCAACTGATTTAATGCAGCATTTTAATTATTCATTCTAAAAAAATACTCTCTTGATTTTTTTTTCTTTGGTTTGGGACACTGCAGTTGCTTCAACTTTAAGCCTATTTTTTTTCTAAAGAGAAACAAGCAGGACTACAGTTTTGAAAAGTAAATATCAAATAATCTGAAGAAATACTTATAGGCATTAAATTTACTATGTGGGACAAGAAATAGACACTAAGATTTAGGACACAAAAGAAATTGGAACAGGCAACTGCCAAATAGAAAGCATGCTAAGCAACAACTTTGCTAGGATTTTGCTTCCATATTTTGAATGTGAATTAGAAAAATATGTTTCTAGTTTCTTTGTCAAAATTTCCCACCCCAATTACAATTCCCAGAACATATAAATGTCAGAGCTCTTTAAATATCTAAAACTGCAATTTGCCACATATGTTCCATCCAAGAGTTCAGTTTAAAGATTCAGGACACTGGGATTTAGTAAATATTTACAATAAATTCAGAAAATGATGCTGAGTCAGTGGTAATATATTATTTTCTTAAAGTTCTCATTAAAGATTTATTTTTAAGTATTTGTAGCATACGCAAACATGTTTCAATTTCCCGCACAGAGTTATATTCCCTGAGTATTAGTGCACTTGAGACTCCCAAAAGGTTTGAATAGTCAAGGGCTTTCTTCAGAAAAATCACTCACACTTTAATATATGTCTGCTCTGGCTTTAAATAGAACCACTTTCAAAAGGATCATTTTTGAAATAGTGACAAAGATTTCAGAAAGGTTCAGAAAGAATTCTTGAAATAGGAGAGATCATCAGGTTTCAAATTATAAGTATTTAATAGGGAAAATTCCTTCTGTAGTTTTCAGGGTGGACAATTCTTTCACAATACTTAAAATTTCAGATTAAGTTTTAAAGTCTTAAAAATATATTGAGTGTTGTACTGATTTCCCTTAAAACATGTACATATCTGGGTATCTGATGATAAGTACTCATTTTATCACAAAGATACAGCAATACTGGATTACTTTTAAAAGTTTTATTTAAAAATGCTCCCTTGGAATAATTTAAGAGATTCAAAATAAAATTGGAGAATCTTAAATTTCCCAATATGTTTTAACACAGAATATACTCAGGTAGAAGCTATGATAATGATAAAAATTATTCGAAGTACAGTCATTTTTAGTAGGATGTGGTTATAAACCTTTATTTATTTTAGATCACATAGGGGCTTAACATTTTAAATACTTGTCATGCTAATACCTTAGCTCCACTGTTCATCTAAAGACTGACAACCTTATCAGAGATTTATTATCCTAGGATAAAATCCAAACAGCTTTGGTTTAAGTTATATCCAATCTGTTGCTTATTTGAGTGATTTCTGTAGAGTGCTTTTCTAAACATGTGCTAAACCTGTCCTGCATCACCTTCATATGTTAAACTACTGTATGTTTTATATGCTTAAGATATACTAAAAAGCTAGTTTTTTCATATGTTAGAGAAAATAGTTTACTATAGAAAAATAATTGAACATTGTAAATATGACAGGTGTAAATTCTAGAGAGGACAGGAGAGTAAATGATAAATTGGTATTTCTAGTTACATTAAAATAAATAATAGAATTTTCACTAGAGATTTCCAATGTCTTATTGGAATTTCTAATTAATGCAGGAAGGTATGAAAAAAAGTGTTTAAAAATATTTTAGCTGTGTTTAATTTCTACAAATTTAGAAAAGAATTGAATATAGACATGATGTTTGAATTGACTGATTTATATTTTCATTGAGGAGAAAATGTGTATTAATGTTAATCATACTGTTTTAATCCAAAGCTATCTCTCTGTGGCTCTAAAAAACAAAATTGAGTAAAAATTGTTTTAATCTTTATACCATGCCTCATATTTTTAATAAATTAATTTTTAGAGATGCTTTCAGTTCATAGCAAAATAGAATTTATGCTATAAATATTTTCCATATTTCTCTGACTCGCACATGTACAGCCTCTCTGGTTGTCAGTGTTCTCTGCAGAGTAATGCATCTATCAATATTGATAAACCTGGGGCCGGGGAAATGGCTCAATAGGATAAGCGCTTGACTGGCAAATGCAAGGATCTGAGTTCAATTCCCGGTTCCACAAAAACAAAAAAAAAAATTTGATAAACCTACACTGATCCATGATAATGACTAAAAGTCTAAAGTTAATATTAAGATTTATTTGATGTTGCATATTACTTTTCTCATAGGTTTGGACAGACACACATTATATGTACATACGAATAATACAACTCACCATTATGCTATCACTTGTAAGATTTTTAGCAGGCGATTCTATCTGTGCTCAGGACTTATATCAGATAACTCATGAAAAGGGCAATGAGGCAGGAAATTGATTTATTAGTTGTTATCAACTTAGTCTATTCTGTGACCATTTGTGTAAACTTAAAATTTATTTTGTTATTTAGTTCTTTGATAATTAAATGAGAGTTAAATATTTTTGATCTTTTCAGCCTATTCAAAACAGACAGTATAGAATACAGTACATGTTTGTATAGAGTTTTTTAACATCATAAAATTCTATTCAAACATCATTGAAATGATTTCCATGAAGATCATGATAGTAAAATATCTGAAACTGTTCTCTAGGTCAGGGGTTTCTAGTGGTGACGCTGAAATTTTGACAACACATGCCTGAGAGAAACTAAGTCAGACTTAAGGTAAGTGGAACCAAGAGTCTTAATATTCGTACCATAGTTCCATGAAATTATCATTAATATCGGTGTGCCAGTGTACTTCATCGTCAGAAATACCTGCCCGCAGAGACCTGCTGATTACAGGGCTCATTATCAAGCTACCAAGGAAGGTATTTAGTTTAATGAGATAATCACCTTTTTATGATGCCTTTACTTCTATTTATTTTAATGACTGCATTGGTTTGCTGCACTTGCTTTAATCCTTTATTAACCACATATCATTTAAAGTTAATCTTTTTGCAACTGAAACTCAGCTTATAATGATTAGAGTAACTTCTAATATTACCAGAAACAACTTAAGTTCATAATCACATCAATGGATTTTAATCAGCTCTTAAGTACCTCCTTTTCTTTAAAAAAAAAGTAAACAGTTCTGGAAGATTCAGTTAGATGTATAGGTTAGTACTGCATGTCTCATTCATTCTGTGTGTGGAGTACAAACATTTCTTGCCTTCAAAAATGTGATAATTACATTAATAAGAAAGGATAAAATCTCAAAAAGCATATTACCATTCTTCATCCCTGAGTAAAATAAGCAAAAATACAGAATACTAAAAAATGCAATTATAGGTTCAGAAAATTTCCAGGTGGATTTATTTCAGCTGTGTTATTGAGATGAAATATATTGATTGTCACTTAGCATTATTATTTATTTTATTTTATTATTTTTTTGGTGGAACCAGGGATTGAACTCAGGCCCTTGTGCTTGCCAGGGA
>NDGN011476391.1:0-12507 GCA_002564285.1 Tympanoctomys barrerae
AAAAAAAAAAAAAAAAAAAAAAAAAAAAGTGGTCAGAATAGTTTAAAACTGTTTCTGTCCTCTAAAAAATGCCATGAGTAGGGTAGCTTAAAAACCACACAAAGGTGTCACTCAAAGTTCTGGAAGTCTCCTTTCTCATAGGTGGGCCTCCAGCTGTGTCCTCACAGGCTGGAAGGGACGAGGAGTCTCACAGCCCAGGTCAGAAGGCACCGGTCCGTGTGTGAGGGCTGCACGCCTGCGATCGAATCGCTCCCCACACCCCTCCACTTGGAGTGCACATTGGCTCCCCTCTTGGTGTGTCACAGGAGATTCTCTCTCTCTCTTTTTCTGACTCTTTTGATTCTGATACAAGCATTCTAATGCAGTTAGAATATTTATTGATATTCTGCTAGGAGCAGAGTATGATCCGACAATAAACATTTTAAAATAGAGCAAGGTGTAATTCTAGCTGCTCTTTGTCTTAGTTACTTTTCTCTCCTTGCTGGGACAAAATACTAGACATGCAAATTTTAAAGGAAGAAAGATTGATTTAGCTCACAGCTTGGCGGTTTCAGTCTGTCACTGGCTGGCTTTCAGGCAGAATGGTGTGGTGGAGGGGCAGCAGGCCATGGTGGTACAAGACTGAAAAGGGAACAAGGGGAGAAGAGCCAAAGCACAAACCAAGCCTCTTCCTGCCCTTTGATTTTGTCCAGGCTGCTGGGATTAGGGTGGTGCCGGCCCAGTCAGTGACTGATCCTGCAATCCCTCACGCTTAATCCCAGCGCTGTACTCTAATCAGTCACAAACTCTAGACTGAGCTTTCTCCAACAAAGGCCCTCCTCAAATGCTGAGGCTTTGGTGGGGGGGACATCTAGACCCAAGCCGTAACACTCCTTTCCAGGACTATGTTGCTTTAGTGACATAGCGCCCCTAAAATGTGTTCCCCCTCTTACAGCATTGTTCCTGCCTCTCTCCACTGCTGGATTCTGCTTTCAATTTCTTCCCTCCCACTACCCTCCCCCTTTTGCCATCTTCCTTCCTTTCTTCCTTCTTTTTCTTCCTTTTGAGGCTAGCCTTGAACTTTATGTGTAAACGACATTGGCCTTGAACTCACAGTTGTCATCCTGCCTCAGCCTCCCGAGAGCTGGGATTGCAGAATGAGTGCGCCACGCCTGGCTCTATGCCTCTAAATTTTAACTCTTTTAAGCCAGTGGGTCTTGTCTTTGACGTGTGGATGTCTCTACCCAGTAGCAGTTCAAAATGAAGTGAAGGACTTATTATTGCAACTTTATATTTTTTCAAGTAACTCACCCTAAATTCTCAGCATTTTTTATTGTTTTATAAAATATTGATACTTTTAGCACTAAAAAAGAAAAAAATACCTAATTTTAAAAAATATACCCAAACTGTATACTTACAAGAGATAAACTTTATGTATATTTCACTACAATTAAAAAAATCCCCAAACTGTAGCTCTTTTCATAAAAGGATGACACTGTATCAACATATACAAAAGATAGATGTTAGAATTTTAAAAAAATCTTTATTTATTTGATATAGGGTCTTGCTATGCAGCTCGGACTCATAGTGATCCTCCTGTCTCAGCGTCCCCAGCACTGGGACTACAGCCGTGCACTTCCATGTTTGGTTTCAGTGGCCGCGTCAGCACTCCTTGGCACAACACGAGGTACCAGGATCAAGCTGGGGTCCTTGCGCTTGCCAGGCAGGCGATTAGACCACCGAGCTATCTCCTCAGCCCATTAGAATATTTTTGAATGTAGAAAAAACAATTTTCAGCTGGTTCATCATGGCAGAAAGAAACCGTTCCAATACAAGTTTGTCTGTTCTTGTATTAGTCTTTCCAGCCACAGGGACAAACCACGGATGCCCGAGACTTTAAGGGAGGACAGGTTTACCTCGGCTCGTGGCTTCAGGAGGTTCAGTTCATATACAGCTGACTGAGGCTGAGGCAGGAACAGCACGGCAGAGCCGGGAGGCAGAGGGCAGCTGCTCAACCCACGGCAGGGAGGGAGCAGAGAGAAAAGCGGGGGCCAGGGGCAGGAAGGTGCTCTCCCAGGTCACCCCTGCCTCGCGGCGCACCACCTCCTGACAGGCCCGCCTCTGCAGAGCTGACCAAGGAAGTCATCAGTGGCCGAACCCACAGCGGAGGTTAGCACCCCGTGATCTAATCACCTTGCAAAGTACCCCCTTTGAACACATTTTTGATCCAAAGTTCTGAAATCCAAATTTAACAGTGGAACATGAAGTACAGCCAGGTCTTGGGCTTGAACATAAACTCACGGTTCTGTCAGTACTGAGATTTCAAATATAGAAACTCTACATCCCTGCGCTTACAGAGAAGCCCCCTGGGTCCCCCCCCCAGCCCCCTCCCGACTCAGCCCACTCGCTTCTTTCACCGGAATGCTGGCCGTTTCAGGACCAGTCACTCCAGCAAAGCCTGCCAGACCCCCTTTTCTTTACACTTTCCATCCAACGTGCTGGACCCCTCTCTGCCCAGTCTCTTGTGTCTTCCCAGGCATCCAAAGGTGGTCTGCTTAGACACAGCTTCTAGCCCTGGCTGGCTCCTCCCGGCTCCTCACCCCACCTCTGCTGTCTCACAGGAGGCCTTCCAAGGGCAACTCTCCCTTGGAGCCCCAGGTCCCCGGCTCACATGTTCTTTCAAAGCAGATGGTCTCCCTTCCCCATTCACTGTGACAAAGTGGCCCGCTGTTTCTCAAAGTCCACAGGCTTCAGAATCACCTGGATAACATGTTAAAACAGTTTGCCAAGCTCCACCTCTAGAAATTTTATGACTTAATAAATGAACCTGAGATGCCCCCCCCAAATTCATATTTCTACGAGGCTTCATCCAGGTGATGCTGCTGCTGCTGCCGGTCTTGGACCGATGCTGCTGATTTAGCACAGTGGATTCCTAGCTGCTCTGCAGGGCCCAGGTCTCTTGAGAAGGAGAGAGAGGAAAGGGGCCCAAGGAGGACCCCACTGTCCTCCATCGGCCTCGGTTTTACTTGTTGGGCCTCCACGTAGCATTCATGTGAAATTAGAGCACCAAAGCCCTGAGCCTTTCAATCTTGCAGCTCATGCTGATCCACACTGGCTTTTGGGTGAATTAAAGGACCCACTGCACGGCTTGGGTTTGGTTGTCCTATGCATGTTATTTTGCCTTACCTGGCCAGCCTGACTTCCTGGAATGAGTAGCAGACCTGAGACTTGAAGTCCAGGGACCTGCATTTAAGTCTTCACCTGTCACGCGTTGGCTGAATGCCTGGGGTAAGTTACCTGAGCTCTCACAGGGACTTGTGTTAATGTTGTAGTTTTTGGCACCTAATGTATAGGGCATTGTTGACAAATTTATAGATTATGAAAACTTGCTTTTGTGCCATTACTCAGTACCAATAGGAATTTGTGTGAGTTACTTGCCATGTAACTTGCAGAAATTTCATCTCTGTTTACCTTGAGCCAATCACAATTCTTGAGACGGGGCTGTCTATGACCCTGTTGATGGCCTTGCGTGGTGGCTTTGGGGCCCAGACACACATGCTATGTGGATACTCGGACAGCAAGACTGAGGAGTATGGTGGAGCTGGTGTGTGCCCAAGTGGCTTCTCCTTTTGGTAATAGAGGAGAGGCGGGGAACAACTAGTTGTTCATATTAGACAAGAAAGAACCAGGACTCCTGTTACTGGTGTCATGGTTGTGCTCATTCACTATATAGCTAGGCAGAAATGTGAATCAGGGACGGGGTTTGCTTCTGTAGTTAGGACTAGATGGGTGAGTCTGATGCTGTTGAGGCAAAAGCTCTTGTTTGATTAAGTCACCTGCAGAGGCCAGATGCAGAGACGATCAGGTCTATTAGCCTGTGGTGGTGGGCGCTCAGTGCATGCCTGGGCGCTGACCCTACAGGGCGGGAGGGGTGGGCTTTACACCATTCTAGTTCCGGGTCTAGTTCAGGTCTGGGGGTGTTTTTTTCTGATATGATTTGCAGCTATAGAAATATTCCCACAAAGCATGGGCTATGTTTGTGACAAAGGAACAAAGGTGTTTGACATTTTATGTAGGGAACAAGTGATCTTATGACAAAGCATGGGGTGGTATTGGGTTAGGTAACTATGACGACACTTATAAGAAATGAAATTAAGGAAACAGAAACTTGAGCTCTAAGATAGCGCCTGAGGACAACCCAGCCTCGGTTTGGTTCTGTTTTCCACTTCATTCTCCTGTCAAGCACACGTTTCCTCTTTAGCAAAATAGGTGAAGTGTCCTGGTGCTCACGTTTCCTGCCAGCACCAGAAGTTTGTACCTGGTTCAGTCCAGCATGAATTCTCCCGATCACCCATTGTCCAGGCAGGGCCCAGCGCAAGATCCCCAAAGGCCCAGCCAGAAGAGCAGCTGGCTGGGGATTGCCGCCGTATGTCTGGGTATACCACACTTGGGAATTTCTTATTATTTGGTATTGTGGAGGTGCTCACAGACCCTGGTCAGTTTCTTTGATGACTTTTGACTTACTGGCATAAAAACAGCTTCTTAAAACTCCCAGTGGGGTTGCTGGTGGTAGCGGGTGCGGTCTTGGTCTGCACTGGGACCAGGTGTGGGCAAATTGTGCGGCACGCAAGACATGACTTTCTGCGGAGAAGATCAAGGCCCAGGTGACTTTAGAAATAGTAATAAACATTTTTGGGTCATCTTCTAACAAATAAAGTATAGCTGGGCTGTGGAGTTACCACTGTTGGCCTGGGCTCTTGGGCAAAAATAAATCCTAACTGGGGTTATTTTATCTTTTCAACCTTTTGTTAGGGCCCCACAGGTCAGAAAGGTTCCCCTACCCTTGTGTGGGCCAATGATCTTAAGGGGCATCAACTCTCCAAGCCAGTCTCATTTAGAATGGCTCCCCCTAGCGTCTGAGTCACCAGTTCTGTGGTGTCGGACCTGACGCAAGCCTGAGGAAGAGTAGGAAGAGGGTGACACCGGTTGTCAGCTTGATGCTGGTGTTGTCTTTCTCTCACACAATTGCTGTGATTGGCAGTGAGGAGATGCTGTTTTTTCACTCAGTGGGGTCTGGTTGTGGCCCATCACGTGTGTGTGTTTTTTAAATGTTTATTTTTTGATACAGGGTCTTGCTGTGCAGTTTGGACTCATAGTGATCCCCCTGTCTCAGCCTCCCCAGTGCTGTGATTATAGGCATGCACCGTTATGCCTGGTTCAGGGCAGGAACAGTGTACCTGAGGCTCCTGGGTCAGTCTATCATGTGGTACCGGGGATCAAATTCAGGATCTTGCACTTGCCAGGTAAGTGCTTATGCTGCCAAACTATCTCCCCAGCCCTTTTTTTGTCTTTTGAGATAGGGTCTCACTATGCAGTTCAAGCTGGCCTTGAGCTCACTTTGTAGCCCAGGCTGGTTTCAAACTCTTAATGATTATCCTGTCTTAACCCCTTCTGGAATTACAGGTGTGTGCCACCACGTCCCACCCAGTCCATCATTTGATGCCAGAGTGATAGATTCATGGAGCAAGCACTGAAACTTTAAGAGCAGTGGGGGCAGTCAGTATATGTAGGGTTTCTCCACCTGGGCTGCAGGGGTTTATCCTTCCAGCCCTTGACCAGAACTTGGTCCCCAGGCTGAAAAGGATGCAAGGGTATGTGAAGGGGACTGGGTGATACTCCAGGATGGCCTGTCCTCTCTCCTGAAGGACCCAGTGAAGTACCTTTATCTGACAAAGGTGGTCACTCGACCCAACTTTTTGGAGTCTTTTTGTCATAGACACCAAGAGGGGAGGCTGTTTAGACATGATCTTGAAGGTCATGCCAACATGATGTGCCCTGGGAACTGAGGAGCACCACGGCGATGCGGCTGTCCAGGGCGCACCAGTTCCTTGGCAGAGCTTATCCCAAGTGGATCTGAAGGTAGTTTTGTCTCTCTTCCCAGAGCTCTGGTGATGGTAAGCCATGTGGAGTTTTTATTTTATCCCTGGAGCCAAGGCCAGTTTCTGGACTACTTTACCCATGAATATTGGCCCGTCATCTGACCTGATGGGCATGGGGAGTCCATACCAGGGGACTATTAACTGCAGAAAAGCCCTGCTTACCTCTCTTGAAGTTTCAGTCCTAGTTGGGATGGCCTTCACCCAACCTCAGTAGGTACAAAGCAGGGCTTGCAGATACTTCTGATTTTTAGTTGTCAGCTTGATCTTGGTGAGGTCAGTGTCTTTAAAGGAGTGATTCTGTACCTCCTGATGCCAGGCTGGTGGTGGGGCTGCTGTGCAGGGTGCTGTGGGCACAAAGTTTGCATCTCTTGGCTGCAGAGGAGCCCAGTGTCCATATTCTGGGGATACAGAAATACCAGTGAAGCAACTCCCTCATAGCAGTGCATTCCCCAATGAGTGTGGGCATGTAGATCTTGTGTCTCAAAGACTTCGGAAGGAACACAAGTCTCCTGGCAGCACCTGTCACCCATTGTTATCAGTGGCTCTCTCTGACTTAGTCCCTTTTAACTCAGTCTCTGGATAGGAAGGTTTTTTAAGATATGGTGCCCCAAGAACTTTCTTAGGGACAGGGGTCTCCAGACCCCTTGCCACCTGTTTTCTTGCTAAGTCCATGTTGCGATTGCCTTGGGCCTCTAAAATCCCCCCTGTGGTGGCTGTGGCAGTGTGTGATGGCCACCCTTTTTGGCAGTCAAACTGTTTGTAGCAACTCTTACATTTCTTCTGAATTTTTGATATCTTTGTCACCTGCTGTCAGGAGCTCTCTTTCTCTGTGTATAGCCCCATGTATGTGGAGGATGGCAAAAGCACAGTGGGAGTCAGAATAGACACCGACCCATGCATCCTTTCCCAATTCCAAGCCCAGGTGAGGGCTACCAGCTTGGGGTTCTGGGCTGATGTCCCAGGGGAAGTGTTATTATTGAAGAGTTTGATCTATCATGACAGCAGCCGCTCCTACCCTCTGGACCCCATCTATTACGATACTGTTGTCATTTGCAAACAGGGTCAACTCAGGGTCCTGGAGGGGTGAATCTTGGAGGTCCAGGCATACCAAATAGACTGTTTTGATTGATTTGATGTTGTCAAATCGAAGTGCTGGGTGGCTCCACAGATGAGGGCAGCGCTGAGGCTGGGATGAGAGCCTGGATGATTGTTACGTGCAGTGGATGCCAACCTGTGGCCGACGTGCAGCACCCTGCTGAACTGGCGCGGCACTGGGTGCAGGAGGCCACCCGAGGAGTGTTGCTAGCAGCCGGAGAGGCAGAACTGGGGAAGCTGATCAGAGAACTGGAGCTGTCAGAAGCTACTGGTTCTCTTGAGATCTTCTGCTGGAGGACCTTGTCATGCTGGCTTTCCTGATGAACTTGGCTATGCACATGGCATTTAAAAAAAAATGTATTTGGTACAGGGTCTGCAAGGTCTACAGGGTCTCAGTACATAGACCGGACTCTTAGTGATTCTCCTGTTTTCGGTCTCCCAAACACTTACAGGATTACAGGTGCGTGCCATGATGCCCAGTCTCAATCGCCGTCTCAGTGTGTGCCGGGGGCGGGGCTGGCATGGCACACCAGGGATGGAACCCCAGCCACTGTGCTCTGCCTAAGCAGGTACTTTAGTCTGCTGAGCTATCCGGCTGGCCCATGAACTTGGCTGTTAGGGTGAGAGGAGGCGCCTGGGGCCTCGTTGTCACTGAGAATGGATAGGGTTCATTTTTAGCATTGCTTCCTGGCTCCAAAGGGGAAGACAATGCACTGTTCAATCTTCTGGAGAAGCTGGTCATTTTGATTTTCCTGATTAGAATTCAGCTTTCCTCATCACCAGAGGAGCTCGGGACCTCCCTGTGGCTGAGGATGGCTGTGCCACTTGTCGGGGGAGCTCTGGTGCTTACCTTGAGCATTTGCTTTTTGGCTGCTGTTCAGATCCCTCAGCTGCTGTCACTGAGCCTTCCTCCTGTGTGTGTAGACTTCCTAGCTTCCACCACTGACCTTTGGGTCTTCCCAGTGTAGATCCATGAAGTGGGTCTACATGAGACATTGTCATGAACTCTATGCCTCAAGGTGGACTTGTGGGTGGCCTTGTTACAGGCTCTAGGTTTTTAGCTGGACTCATGCAGGACATTAGGATCCAGGCCCTAAGGTGGATTCTATGGTATGCGCAGATTTCCTGCAGTCTTGTATATGATTCTTTGGGTGGTTATAGAATAATCTTACAAAATGTGTCCTGTATTATATTGTTCCCTTTGCAAAAACCCCAGACAATGATATTATGGCTAACCTGGGATCCTCAGGGAAGGCCCCTGATATTGGGCCAGTTGGGTTCCCAATAGCCACTTGTCTTCAGGACCCCTAAGTAGGGTTTTAACTGATGAGGGGCATGTACCTTGAAAGCCTGTCGCAAGGCCAGCTTGTCAGCCTCTTTTATGAGGATGGTGGTGGCAGTTGTGGCCCACAGGCGTGAAAGTCAACCTGCTGCCATTGGCTTCTTGGATGGGCATGTCACAGGATAGTGCCAAGGTCCCAGAGTCTACGTCAGGACATTCTGAGCCATGTCCTCCTTTTCATGTCTGGAAGGACCAAAGCCAAAGGGCCATCCCTTTGAGGATGCAGCAGGGAAACATTAGGTTTCACTAAAAGGCACCAAATCCTCAGACAAGGCTTTGAAACTCAACTGACTTACTAACAAATATTTTTACTTTAGTAGATAAATCATGCTTTTGGAATCTTTGATTATTTTAACTGTTTGGGTCAATTCAGTGAAATCTATATGAGATATTGCGTTAAAACTTTTTTGTAAAGACTTTTTAATATATAGTTATAGATATATATTTTGGTACTGGGGATTGAACTCAGGACCTTGTGCTTGCCAGGCCAGTACTTATTCAGCTGAGCTATATTCCAGGCCCAGATATTTTATTTTATAAACATGGTCTTGTTTGACTCATATTATTATTATTACTATTATTTTAGTTTTTTTCATCTATGAAAAATACTATCAACCCTTTTTTACCCTTGAAGCCTGGTTCCAGTTATTAACCACCTGGAGAGGGGCAGGGGCACCAATGACTTTTATGATGTAGAAAAGATGCTTAAACAATTTCGGAGAAAAAATGTTCTTGACACATTCTATCCTGCAGTATAGATTCTCAATTATCTCTGACTTGTGCCAAATTCGTAGGAGCTGCAGACACACCTGTTCACACAGGCTCACTCTCATCAGTTACATGCGGAAGCCCAGAGGTACCTGCACAAGGCCGTGGAACGAAGGGTAGTTGGCTGCTGAGCACGTCCCAGGCTCGCGACAGGTGGGCTCAGGCTCGCCCCTCAGCACTTGTAACCCTGAAAGGAGGTGTAAACCTTGTCTACATTTGACTGCACAACTTTCAGGTAAGCTTTTCCTGTGCCATTACTCATGTGAGTAATAAATGCTCCACAGGGTCAGGGCTTGAGCACTTTTTTTAAAACAAAATAGTCACTCCAGTTCTATTCGCTGCTTCAGTAACCAGGGCAGGGTTGTTCTAAGAAAACCTTTATATAATTCTTCAGGAAAATGAAAGGTAAAAGGCTTTTTGTCCCTTACCCTTCACTCTGTAATTTATGCTTCATTTCTGGGCCAGAATTATTTCCCATGGTTATTCAGTTGTTAAGTGCCCACAGGGAAGCTCTGCTGTAGTAATCTGGGTTTTAAAAGCAAGTTAGCCAAGAGACACATCGCACCACAGCCCTTACAGCAAGAAGGCATTTGCTGCTTTAAAAATGTAAAGACAGCCAGATATTGGTGCTGTCCTGCGATATTTTGGCAAATGGGGACACGTGGCTGCAGCAGCTTTTTCTCCTTACGTGATGGTACTAGTTAATCTAGGGTACTTGTTGGCAAGGCCGGGCAATCTTTCCATCTCACTTGTTTCCTTCTAGTTCAGGAAATAAAGACACGCTCTGCTTGGGTGATAGAGGGTGGGCTCTGGACTTTCACTAGTGCACAAGGGGTGAGTCTGTCTTTTCTTTCCCAGCCAATGGCACCTCACATAAAGGAAGCAGAGGGCATGCAGGATGCCCGGATGCTGAATCCCTGGGGATGGAGTCTGGCCCTGCCTCTGGTGACTCCTGCCCTGGAGCCTGGCCAGACCCCAGGCAGGGTGGTGGAGCAGCAAGCCACGTGGGCACAGCCAGGGACCACCTCTGCTGGGGCAGAGGTAGGACTCCAGGTGGCAGCTTTTCAGAGAGGTCTTTTGCCCTTAAAAGGAGGACTCACTCAGGACACATCGGGACTATCCGTAACCGAGAGTCAACAGAAGGAAACTGGTCAGGGTGGCCGGGCTTGCCTGTAACTGCACTCCAACTGTGCAGTTGCCTGAGGGTCCAGAGTCGCTTCGCTGGCCATCCCGTACGAGGCGGCGGCCTTGCCAGCTTGCACAGTGTCGGCCTCCTGGCTTCATCTCCTCCCCGTAGTCATTCTTGGATCTGTCAAAGTTTTTAATCACACATGCTAACACAGTGAGCTCACAGGGAGCGGCCCCCATACGGACAATCTGACCTGGATCGGAGATCAGATATCTGCTACCTCCATCACTCCCAAGCCCACTTCGGCAGAAATCCAAACAGAAGTCCCGAACTCTGCAGACTGGAGATGGCTGTGGAGCTGGCCACAGCTTCTGCCAATTGATCTTTAGCAGGGTCAAGTAGACAGCAAAGAAAGGTCCAGCCGGGCCTGATAGGAGTCCGCTGCCCAGGACCCTGAAGATGGAGATGGCAGACACCTGAAATCACAGGCACTGTGGGGACGGGGAGGGTGGGCGGGGGTCTGACCACACAGACAACCACACATAAAAGAAAACTCACAAACATGAAAAACAGGTATTTCTACTCCTGGGAAAAGCAAACAGGACCAATTATTTTTCCTCTCTCTCCCCTCTCTCTGTCAGGCCCACAAATTTCACAATTCCAAAGTCCTCACAAAGAAGGTCCCTGGATGAGCTGAAAGTGAAACCAAATCTTACCAAGTGTGATCCTGCAGCCTTGATTGTCTCGCTCCCTGGCACTGGATCCCTCTCCCTAGCCAAGGCGGCCTCCCAAGCCACAGATTCGAGGTCTCGGTCAGTGCCTCCCCGGAGCGGGCATCCAAGGGCATCTCAATGGGCATCTCCCAATGTTGCAGCAAACACACTTACTTAACTCACCCACTGAAGACGAATGTAGAGACATCCAAGTTTATTAGAGCTGGCAGTGGGCTGCTCACCCATTACATGACTGAGCGCTGGCCCGGAAGGGCAGGAGGGCAGGCTAGTACAGAGCTCTAGCTCTGCCTCTAGTTCCAGGTCTCGGAGGCGGGCATGAATTAGTTTTTTCCTGATATGATTTGGTGCAGCTCCCGAAATACTCCTACAAAGCATGGGCTTAGCTTGTGACAAAGGAACAAAGGTGTTTGACGTTTTACATGGGGAACAAGCGGTCTGATGACAAACTATGAGGTGGTATTGGGTTAGGTAACTATGACAACATTTACAAGAAGCAAAGTTAAGGAAACAGAAACTTGCTCTAAGATGATGCCTGAGAACACCGTGGCCTCAGTTTGGTTCTTTTCCCAATTTCAAGGAGAAAAGCCCTAGTGCTCACTGCCTCTGAGGCTGCAGGTGGGCTTCGGCAGCTGTGTTTTCTATTAGTTCAGAAACCTCTTCCCTTCTCTGTCAGTATCCAGTCAAGGGGGGCTGTGTAGGCCAGTTCTTCACCCCTCTGCTCCCTTGCTGCTTTCCCTTTTCTTGTATCTTTTTTCAGATCCCTTTCTTTCCTTTTTTTCTTCTTTCCTTCCTCCTTTCTTCCCTTGCTTCCTTCTTTTTTTCCTTTTGTACTGGGAATCAAACTCAGTACTTCTGCACTGAGCTATATCCCTAACCTTTAAAAAAAACTTTTTTTGAGGCAGGATTTCATTAAATAATGTGTTAGTTGATGCATTGTGTCAACTTGGCTGAATCAGCTCCCGGCAGCTCTCCCAGCATGGAGGCCTCGCCCTGCAGGTGGGCAGGCCCAGGAATTGAGAAAGGCAGGAAGGCTCAGTCCTTGGAGGAGCTTGATCTTGGCAGCCGCGCCACTTTGGAGGAGCTCCGATCTTCACTGTGGAGCGCTGCTCTGTCAGCGCAGAAGAGGCTTGATGGACGCGGCCGCAGCTGCTGCTCCTCCTCTGCTCTTCATTGTTTTCTGCCCATGAACTGCTATTGTTTGCCTTGGAGCCAGCGGAATATGGACCGAACCCTCCAGTAAACTGTGAGCTACATAAACCTTTCCTTCCTTCGTTTTGAGCGTTGGGTATTTGTCCTAGCAACGAGTAAAAAGTAACTAAGACAGAATTTGGTACCAGAGAAGTGGGGTTGTTGCTGTGGCTAAACCTGATCATGTGGATTACAAGCTTTTGGGACTGGCTTATGGGAAGAGATAGGAAAGGTTTGGGGATGTCGCCTACAAGTGAAGCGCTGGAACACCTTCAGCTGTTCTGTATGGGAGATTCTGGTCAGAGCTCAGAAGACCAGAAGGGTGATAGAAAG
>NDGN011476396.1:0-12820 GCA_002564285.1 Tympanoctomys barrerae
AAAAAAAAAAAAAAAAAGAGCCCCGGTACTGGTTATTAACTCCACCTCAGGGTGACTTCTCTTCAGGGGCAATTAAATAGCAGCTCTGGGCTGTTAAGTTTAGTGGCTCTACTCGGAGGTGGCCCTCCCTCCCCTCCTCAAGGACAGCTCTGCTCAGATCGGCTGGGATTTTACGTGAGGACACCCAGGCTGCCGTGGTGAAGCAGGCTTTGTTTGAAACTGTGGATGCCACCTCATCGAGGCTCTCTGGCCTTTCTTCTTTAAGAAAGAACTTTTGCTTTCCCAGGTAAATGTCCCTCCCGTTGAATCTCTGTGGAACACTGGGGACATCCTGTGGCCAGTGTGGCTTAGGACAGCCACTTGGTCCCAGCAACCTGCTCTGAGAAGAAAGCGAGCCATGTCCCATGTGAGTCCCAGTTTATTTTACAAAACCACAATGAAGAAAAAAATGTGTGAAGGGAAAAGAGATGCCTTCCCGGCGCTGGTTCTTCCCGCAGCATAGGCGTCTCTGCCTGAGCAGCGTCCTGTCCCTGATAGCGGCTGGTGAGGGGCAGCACGGCCAGCACCTGGAGGCTTTGTCAAGATGAGCTCGCTCCCGGAACAGAGTGGTGTCCGGCCCGCGGAGGCACCCAGGCCAGGCCACCCACCGCCACCCTACCTGGCTCTGCCGTCTGCGTCTGTGTATTCTCCCACTTGGTTCAGATCCACTTCCTCCAAGGAGCAGGCTTCGGCCAAGCAGCACCCAGCGTGCTTCCCGGGCGAGCTGTGGGTATCCTGGCAGTTTTACACCACAGAGAGTGCCCTGGCAACACTCCAAAGAAGCCACTTAGCTGCAAATGTGACACCGCACTTGCCGGATTCCCTTGGCCAAGCCCTGAGCCCATGCGGAATAGAGGCAAAGAGATGGAACTGGGGAGAAAGCTCATCCCCAGAGTCCTGGGCCTAAGGACTTGAAAAACATTTGTCACAGGAGGCAGCATCATAAGCCAGGCCTAAGCACGCCACCAGAGCCACCAGAAGGAACGACCAGCCAGCTTCAGTGGTGGCTGGAAGGCCGCGGAGTTTATGTTGTTCTTCTGTTTATTAAAAACGGATGGGAGCACTTGACAGAAAAATCAAACTTCTGGTCACGGCTCATTAAGCCGCGCTGTATCTGTCAGGGGTGTGTGCTCTGAGTGCCAACGAGCCTCCTGCAGTGAGGTCGCCCCTCGGCTGGGTCTGTGCTCAAAGGCTGAGTGGAAAAGAGCTGCCGGCAGCTCCGGGGAGAGCTGGGCCCTCCTCCTCCACTCCATTCCATTTGAGCAAGACCTCAGGGTCAGGCAGACTGTGACCGGGAGAAATGGGTTCCTGTGCTTCTTCAGGACATGGGCTGTGAGCACCCCAGAGCCCTCCGTCCTAGAGTGGCAGAGGAGTATAAGGGTGCTCAGACCTCAGAGGGTGCTGTAAAGGTTGCAGGAGAAATGCATATAAATCACTCCACCACAGGGCCTGCCCTACAGGGGCACCTTGAGGAAGTTGTCCTTGACACTGCGTGTGGCCACAGCACCTCCTCATCTTCGTGGAGAGCATCGCTCGCTCTCACTTATGTTCATCCACGTGGCATGCTCAGGTAGGGACAGTGGACATGCGGCTGACAGCCTGGACTTCTCCCTCAGGGAGCCGGGTGGCGGGAGCTTTGTACGCTTGAGGAAGCTGGGGACCTCGTGCCACATGGCTACGGCAGTGCAGGAAGGTCTGCGCTCACCCCCACACATCCCTCTGCAGGAGATAGGTACCTGTGTGCCAGAGCCCCCAGGAAGAGGGGCAGGCATGGGACACTCTGCTTTCGGAGTTGGAGGGGGCTGAGGCTGGTCTTGGGGAGCAGGAGAACAGATTGTTTCAGGGCCAAGTCACCCCAGGCACGTGGCTTTTTCTTTGCGGCCAATGCCTTTTTCATTGCTCTGCTGTCTGTGTCAGGATCCAGCCAGAGGACCCTCACCAGTGTCCCACCAGGTCCCTGACATCAGTTCCAACACTGTGAACTACGTAAACCTTGTCTCTTTCGGGAGCATGCCACATCCTGCCTTCTGTTACAGGAACACAAAATAGACTAAGAGCGGTACTTCCCCAGCGCCAGCAGAACAGAACTGCTGAAGCACAAGTGGTCCTGCTCAGGAGCACAGCGGGAAGCACTTCCTGAGCTCCGAGGGTTTGTCTGAACTGTGCCTCGGGGGCAGCTTGGGGTCTGGGGCCCCATGGAGGGGTGTGAAGCAGAGGGCATTCCCAGTGGCTGCAGAGCTGAGCCCAGCGCCCAGGACACCGTGGCATTTACACAGGAAGGGACATCAGCAACCTACAAAGAATCACTGGGAACACCTTTGTTTAGGAGGGACAAATGAAAGTATTTCAAAGGACAGTTGCACTGGAAATCTTGTCACAGCCATGTCCTACATGAAGAGGACTTCCAGCTTTGGGTACCTATTTGTTGTAACTCCAACCTGCTTATCCCGTTCTTCCCTGGGTCAGAGCATGGGAACCAGAGGACTGTGGGCCTCAGCAGTGTCCCCAGCTGTCACCTGCTGTGTGCCTAGTTTCAGCTTCCATTAGCATCGCTTTTATTTGCCCACAGCCTGATTTCTTTTAGCCCGGGCATCATTTGCATGATTGAGTTCACCCAAGTGTGAAATGTGGCGAAGGCAGATTTGGAGGGTGCGACAGGGTGGGGAGCAGCTTCTGCTTGTGCAGCGCCAGGTGCAAATGGGCCTGGTGGAGACCAGGTTGGTGCGGACGGCGAGCAGGCGCTCCAGGCCCTGCTGGCCTCCGATTCCCGGGCCAGGCGCCAAACGCCTCCCCTCTGTACAGAAACCCCTTATCCAGCTCTTCAAGTACCCTCTGTAAGAAGACTCACCCCAGCCCTCTCCCACATCTGTCTGTCTGTCTGTCTATCTATCATCTATCATCTATCTATCATTCTACCTTTTATTTATTTATTTATTTTTAATAGCAGAAATTGGACTCAGGACCTCACGTTTGCCAGGCAGAAGCTATGCCACTGAGCTATACCCTGCTCCTAATTCTACCTTTTTATTTTAAAAGTTTTCCACTTGCCAAGAAGTCATGAGAGTGTACCTATGTTCTTTCCACTAATGCTAATATCATCAGTAACCACAATACCTTGATCCAAACCACAACATTAAAATCAGCATGGTACTGTCAGCTGAACTACTGATCATTCTGAGAGTATCTGAATTTAATCACAAGCACCTGAGAGTCAGAAGGACGGCGCGATGGGGACATTAATCAGTTAACAGCTCGGGCCTGAAAATAACAAAGGACTGTTTCAGATCTGACCCCGGCCACCCAGGACCTCCTCTTGGCGGTGCTCAGAGCGCCAGCCAGCCCAGGAGCATCAAGCACCTCTTGTCTGGCGCTGACCACCCAGCTCCAACTTGCCTGCTCTTTGCTACCCCACCCTCTCAGCTCTAGCTGCGGTGGGCTCTGCACGGTGAGCGTGTACTCTCCTCTCCCAGTTTTTCCTACACAAAGTCTAACCACTCTGGCGGCAGGTTAGCAAGTTTCAGCACGGGCTGGACAAATTAGTGACTTGGCAAGATCCAGTCTCTGGGACAAAAAAACTAAAAGAGCTGGAGCTGGAGCTCTGTGGGAAGGTCCTGGATTCAGGCCTTAGTGCCTCCAAAGCCACACAACCCTCCCAGCTCCAAGTCTGGCGGACATGTCCCCTCTGCTACCTGGTGCAGCTGTTGGCCACTGTAGGCACTTGTCCCATCACCTGCCCTTTTCTGGCTAGCAGGTGCAAGGTTCAGCAGAACTCTTTGTCTTAGAGACCCCTTGGTTTCAGAGCTTCGCTTCAACACCAGACTTCACTCTGATCAGCCCAGTGCGCCTACGTCACTCGCTCATTTGAAGGTGATGGCGCACCCTTGTCACTAGAGGATTGTCTTTAGCCACCAGATAATGTCACTCTTGGTTCCATCTTGCAAACCTGTGGCCCTGCATGACCTCTGGCCTCACTGAGGTGGAAACGTGCTTCCTTCCGCAGTCAGCCAAGTGGGGCCTCGGAGACCCCACCGGCGCCCAGCATTCTGGCCGGAGACTCTGGGATGGGTTTTGCTCAGCGCTCCTGGAACATGAAGAAGGCCAGATGGCCGGCTCCACAGAACAGCTGCAGATCTGCGGCCCACTGACCAACTCTGGCTATGCCATGCGGCTCGCCTCGGAGACCGCCAGGGTCACAGGAGGACATTCAAAGGGGACTCTTCTGGGGAGGACTCACCACGCAAGGACTCTGGCCATTGTCCTCTTTGCTTTCTCCTCTCCTTCTTCACCTTCCTCTTCTTCCTCTACCTCTTCCCTTTCCTGTTCTCCTTTTCCCTCTCCTTCTCCTTCTTTCTCTTCTTCTTGCAATACAAGGCCAACACCCAGGGCCTCTGCACCGGTTCCCATTTGCAACGCTAGCGATTTGTTTGGTGGCTTATTTGAAACAAGGTCTTGCCTCATCACCAGCTTACTCAGGCCGGGCTGCTCTCAGGATTCTCCTGCATCGGCCTCCCAGAGTGCTGGGATAACAGGCGCGTGCCTCCGTGTCTAGTTACTGCATGCTCCTTTCATAATAATATAAAATCCCTTTAGTAATTTTCCCCGGTAATCTTACTATTTGTTATGATTTTTAAATTTAAAATGTTATGAGCAATTGTATTAAATGAGCAATTGTATATCTTAATGTTCACACTTAGCAATCTTGAAATATTATGATCTACAAAAAATATCTTAATTGCATCAAGCTGTATATGGCATTGGTGTGTCACTCGCTCTAAGATCATAACTTAGGAAAATATTTTGTTGATCAATTCTACTATGACATCATGTCTCAGAGGCAGAATCTTACACTACAGCCGACTAACCACACAGCTCTGTGTCCAGTGGACTAGACGACCACGCTGCGGCCCAGCATTCAGAACCTTGCACGTGGCCCTTAAAAGACCAACTGCTTTATTTTTATAATTCTCATGTTTTGTCCTCTTCAAAGGCGCAAAAAGCAAGAGTCACGCCTATTGATGCTCGTGAAAAATTTGCAAACATCATATTGAAAATGTAGGTAGTTTTCCATTTTAAATCTCTGAAGGGTGCAAGCCCAGTGGGGCGTCCTTTCTGAGCGGAGTTCTGAGTACGGCACAGGGGCCCTGCAGCAGCCGCGTCGGCCCCGTGAGGTCGCGCAGGAGGCCTTCAGGCCGCTCTCGCTGTGACACCTTCCTCACCCACGCCGCAGATCGGCGTCTCCCATGCTTCTCTTCCTACCCTCGTGACCAAATCCAAGCTTAAGCCACACAGCACAGCATGCAAGTACAAATAAGGCGGAATTAGGCTGCGGGTGCAAACCACCCGGCAGAAGGGAGTGCCCTGCAGACACTCGCCACGTGAGCCCTTGGAAGTCTGCATTTTGGCCCATCTTTGCTGCCAGCACCAAAGCCAGAGACCGAGTGGCTGGTGTCCAAAAACCATCTTTGGTTCTCAGCTTGTGGTCTGGAACCTCCAAGAGCGCGGTGCCAGCGCCTGCTGCGGGCCCACGTGCTGTGCCCTAGCGCGGCTGCCGCGGGGCCTCCCAGCTCAGGCGTCTCATCCTCTTCTCGCATAGCCCCACGGCTCGGTCGGATCAGGAGCCCACCCTCATCGGATCAGGAGCCTGCTCTGACAGCCTCCTCCAGACGCCACCGTCCCATCCCTCCACAGCTTGCACTGGGGCTTGCGTGTCAACACAAATCTTTGATGTGGGCCTTCAACCCACGCCAAGCCCCCAGAGTCATCCCAGGTACACTCCCAAGGACCACTTGAGCACTCACCAACTCTTCAAGGAAAATATTCCAAGAGTTGCTTCCTCTTTCGATCCATTTCAAACTCTGCCTTGGGTGAAGGACCGTGCGCAGAGTATTTTAAGCATTCAGGAAAAGGAAAGGAAGTAGAAGAGGGAGCTCAGGCCAACTCCATCGTTTTTCGCCCCTTCTCCCCCACGGATCCTTTATCCTTGTCCAGCAAGTCCGCAGGAGTCCCCTGTCAGGACTGTCCAGAGGCTTGCAGCACATGCAGACACGTGGAACAGAGAGATGCCAGAAGACCTAAGCTCTCGGGAGAGGCTCCGCTGTCTCTGGCTAGAACGAAAGCCCGCGCGTCCCCTGGTGAGAAGTCTTGGGCCTGTGCGCGGCCCTGGACAGAGCACTGACGCGGCCATGGCCGGAGGTGGACGCCGCTGCATAAGAGGAGTAAGGGGTCTGCACTTGACTCTATGTTTTCTTAAGTTTTAAACTTTATTTTAAAGAGGGAAAAACAAAAGCAATGATACAGAATTTCAAAACAAATAGGAAATGAACAATGGTTAATATATTGCATATTGGCATCTTTAAATTAGTTGTTCAGATTACGAGATATACGTATGAAAAACTGATCAAACAATGCAAGCCCAAACCATTCTTCCAATGAACTAATAGAAATTAGTACAGTAATCATCTTAGCTAGCTTGTACATCTATATATTTTTTCTTTTCCTTTCCCTCCCCCCCCTTGGCAGAACCACGGATTGAACTCAGGCCCTTGTGCTTGGCAGGCAAGCGCTTATTCTGCTGAGCCATCTCCCCAGCCCCTTCCCTTTCTTCTTTCCTCCTTTACTCCCTCCCAGTTATTCTTTCCTTTTGGACAGTTTCTTTCCCTTTCACCATATCTACTGCACGTTTAGGATCTTGCTCACTCTTTCAGCTGCTTATAGTAGAGAACCAATTGCATGTGTAAACATGCAGGTCTGATTTATTTCACTTGTAAGTACGGACTCTAGGTGCATCCATTGCCTATGAAAACTTCGAGTTTATCTTCTTTATAGCTGAGCAATATTCCATTGTATAAAAATACCACATCATTTATATCCATTCCCCAGTTGATCAGCATTTGGCTTGTTTCCAGGATTTAGCTGTATAAATAGCTAATTGGAAGCTAGCTTCATGTGATACAGCAACGGTTGTTGAATTCCTATTACTTTGTTTAGTGAAATTTTGTATAATTTCTAATGCTGTTTCTTTTTTCAATTGCTATTTTGTATTCTTTAAAAAAATTTTAAAGAACTTTTAAAAAAGATTTATCTATAACAAATTACGCTGCTATAAACATAGGTGCACCTATAATCCTATAGTATAATGTTTTTAATTCTTCTGGGAAGATATCCAAAAGGGGAATAGCTGGGTTGAATGGGAGCTCTAGTCTTGGTATTTTGAGGTGTCTGTACACTGATTCCCACAGCGGCTGCCCCAGCCTACTCTCCCACCAAGAGTGGAGAACAGCTCCTTTCCCCCACAGCCCCTGCATCATTTGTTATTAGTTGATTTCTTGATGACATCCATTTTTTCTGGGATGAGATGGAATCTCAGTGATGTTTTAATTTGCATTTATTGAATGACTAATGCTGTTAAATGTTTTCTCATATATTTATTTGCCATTTGTATTTCTTCCTCTGAGAAATGCTTACTCTTCTCAAATGCCCATTTTTGGGTTGGGCCTTTGAATTTAGAAGGTCTGACTTTTTATATGTTTTAGAAAGATTTAGTTAGAAATCTTTTGTCTGAGGACAGCCAGCTAAATTTTTTCTCACTCTGTCAGTGTTCTTTTCACTGTTTCTTTAGATGTGCAAAAACTTTTTAATAAGCTGGGATCCCAGTTGTCGATTCTTTGAAATACTTCCCATTCAGTTTAGCTTGTGCTTTTGTTCAGAAACTGTCTGTCTGCCCATCTGTCTTCAAAGTTTCTACCTGTTTTTCTCTTCCAGTAGACGTAGTATTTCTGTATTGATATTTAGATCTTTGAACCATTTTGGCTTTAGTTTACTGCACAGTGATAGACATGGGTCTACTTTTTGTCTTTGGAATGTGGAAAGCCAGTTTTTCCAGCATCATTTATTAAAGAGGCTGTCTTACTTCCAGCAAGCATGTTTGGCCCCTCCGTCAAAGATAAAGTGGCTGAATGCGGTTGTAGTTGTCTGCATCGTCTAATCTGTTCCATCGATCCTCAGATCTGGATTATTTTCCTAGTACCATGCTGATTTTATCACAGCAACTTCATAGTATAATTTCAATCTGGAGTTGGCACCTTCTGGCTTTCCTTTGTCACCCAGGATGACCTTTGCTGTTCTAGGTCTCTTCAGGCTCCAGATAAACTTTAGGAATGTTTTCTCTAGGTCCGTGAGGTATGCTAATGGTATTTTAATTGGGATTGCAGTAAATCTGTACAACAATTTTGGCTGTTTTCACTAAGTTGGTTTTTCCTATCCGGAAGCAAGGAATAGCTCCATTTTGTGAAATCCTCTTCAATCTTTTTTTGCAGAGTACTGTGATTTTCAATGTATAGATCTTTTACTTCCTTTGTTAGATTAGTTCCTAAGTATTTCAGTTTGGGGATGCCATTGCGAAGGGTGTGGTTTCCCTAACTTCTCTCAGTGAGTTTGTTGTTTGTCTACAGGAATGCTCTTGATTTTTTGAGTGTTGACTTTGTGTCCAGCTATGCTAGTCATTCTAGAAGTTTGTTTTCTTAAATGTTATCCACAAAACTTTCTGTGTCAATTCAGGTTTTCTCTTTCTAAAGGTATTGGCAAGTTACAGGTCTTACTGTGAGCAGATTGTTCACCCTACCTGGGACATTGGCGTGTGACAGAATTTCCGGCAAAAAAACCCCCACCATTTTTCCTTTGTAAGGGTTAAATGGCACCTTCTGGGAAGAGGAACTGAATTGGGAGGCGTCTGCTCTGGAATACTTACTATGAAGACATTTTTACATTAGCCATGACGCTGGCTAATCCCAGACACAAGTGTGACTTGGCGCCCTCAGGTCTGGTGGTCAAGTCCTGCCTGGTGTTTGAGCGGAGGCTGGGCTGGAGTTGGAAGAGAAATCTTGGGCCATGTTAGGAGAGGACAACATTGGAACTCCCTGCCCTGTCTGTATTCTGCTCTGCCCTCAGACGCATCGTCACTGGAGTTTTGAAGAAGGCACAGACCTGCCTCCTCAGTAAAGAGAACCAGAAAGATGGGCTGCGCCCTTCCCTGGGTGTCAGTGACAGGCTCAGCTCGGCAAATGCTATTTAAAAGGCGACGTGTCTGCCTGCTGACAGCAGGGAGAACAATACCTGCAGCTGGCATTACTTCCTGAAGCAACTTTCACTTTTAGTTATGGCACAAAAGTCGAAGCAGCAAAGCAATGGGTTCCCATGTACCCATCGGCCAGCTAAAAGAATGGGTTATCTATGACCCCCAAACACGTGTACCCCACTCACACATCACCCAGCCTGCACCAGACTGCTTAAATTGTGGCCAAAAAAAGCCCACATACCCTAAAAGTCACTGTACCGTTGCTTGCCCTGGCACAGTGGCCTCGTGTCACCCACAGGCGTGCTGTTCCTTGGCAGAGCCTGGTGCCCCACCCCATCTCTGCTCCCACTGGCACCCATACCCACCCTCCCCAGCAGCCACCTCTCTGCTCTGTTCCATCACCAAGAACGCTTCAGGGCTTCGGGAGAGTTGTGTGAGCAGAGTGACATGGACTGGACCTTTTGTGGCTGGCTTATTTCATGCAGCGTGCTGAGTCAAGCTCAAGGCTTACCTAGATGTATCCCAAAGGCTCATTCATCTCATGGCTTCTGTCCTTTTTTCATCTTTTCAGGGACTGAGTCATGCTTCTTTGTCACCATGTACCTGCTTTCTTTCCCTATGTCAATGGACACATGGGTGGCTTTCCGTGTGGGTGGCTTTCCTGTAGGCCACTGTGAGAAATGCTGTGGTCCACGTGGGCATGCAGATGACCTCTCTAAGCCCCTCTTCAGCTCCTCCAAGTTGCACACCAGAAGCAGACAGCTGGGTCATAGCGGTGGGTCTATTTTGAGGGGTTTTTTAAAAATTGGGTATAACATCTCACTATGCAGCTCAGACTCATAGTGATCCTCCTGTCTCAGCTTCCCCAGTACTGGGATTATAGGTGTGCACCATCGCGCCCAGTTTCGGGGCCCACACAGCACACCCAGGGTTCCCGGGCCAGCACTGCATAGGGTACCAGGGATCGAACTCGGGTCCTTGCCCTTGCCAGGCAGGCACTTAGACCACATCTCCCCAGCCATATTTTGTTTTCTGAAATATCCCTATTCTGTCTCCCTAACAAGTGAGCAACTTTTTTACATTCACACAGTTCACAAAGATTCTGATTGTTCTACCTCCTTGCCAATGTTTGCCTTTCTTTTTTTTTTTTTTCATTTTCTTTCTTTCCTCCCTTCAGACTACCCTTCTTTCTTTCCATCTTTCCTCCCTTCCTTCCTCTTGCTGACAGGGGACATCCTCGCAGCGAGGTGGCATCTCCATAGTTTCGCCGGCACTTCTCTCATGAGTTTCAGTGGCCTTTCGTGCTTTCTGAGCATTTGTACTCAGGTTGTTCACTTACTTTAAACATCTGCTCACATCATAAGCTGAGCTTTCCAGGCCTTTGTTTCTGAGGCAGGGAGTTTCCTTACTACGTTCTGGGAGTTACCCACTTTCTGGACATGGGGTTTGCAAATATTTTCTCCCACTCCTAAGGTTACTTTTTACTCTGCTAAGTTGACTCCTTTATCCTTAGGTGTCCTTCTTTGCCTCTTCTGACAGTTTTTAACATAAATCTTTTTACCTAAGTCTAGCCAGTCCTGCCCTTTTTGATTACTCTTTCACAGAACTGATATCTTCTTTCCATATTTCATTTTCAGCTTATGTGTGTCCTTCAATCTAAAATCAATCTCTGCAGGCAGCATAGAGTTGAATTCTTCTAAAAAATGTTCATTTAGCTACTCTATGTCTTTTGATTGGAGCAATTAATTTATCTACATTAAAAGCAATTCCTGATCGGAAGCCACCACTTATTTCCCTTTGGTGAGTTGTTTTCAGTCTGTCACGGCTATTCTGTGCTTTCCCTTCTCTTGCTGCTTTGTGTTTCTCTGATCTTCTACAACATGCTTTGCTCATTTCTTTGTCTTCTTATGCATCTTCCTGTGTATTTGCTTTGCAGTTACCATGAGGATCACATATAGCATCCTATAGTTTAAACATCTATTGTAATCTGATAGTTTCAACTGAAAAAAAAAAAAAACTCAGTCTTACATCTTCATGTTACTGAATTCAAAATTGTAATTTTTAATCTATTAACATAATTTTACTCCATTTTAGTCCCTTTTACATTACAGAACAGAACTCGAAGGACTTGTGCACCATTGCAGCAGTACAGTGCTCTGTATTTGTCTTTATCATACCTCCCTCTGCTAGGAGCTTCTCTGTTTTCATGTTGCTGTCTGGTGCCCTTTCACTTCCCCCAGGATTCCTTTCAGCATCATTTTCAAGGCAGACTTAGCGGTGATGAACTGCCCCAGCTCTTCCATTGATCTGCAAAAGTCCTATTTCTCTTTCACATTTACTGGAGAACTTCACAAGCTATAGTATTCTTGGCCGGCAGTTTTTCTTTCAGCATTTCATCATCTCACTCCCTCTTGGCTGCTACGATTTCCCTGCTTGGAAATCTGCTGATAATCTTATAGGAGCTCCCCTGTACATAACAAACCACTTCTCGTGTTACCTGCAAGCTTCTCCTGGCCTTGGTTTACTTGGCCATCTGAGCAGAATGTGTCTGGGGCCGGGCTTCTCTGGGATCACCCTGTTTGGATTCCTTTGAGCTTCTTGAATTTGGACACCCATTTTTCCTTTCTGGTATGGAAAGTTTTTATCGATCATTTATTTAAATCACTCTCACCTCTCTCTTCTCCTTCTGGAACTCTCATAATGCATATATTTGTGTGGTTGATAGAGGCCCACAAGTCCTACAGCTTTCTTTACCATTTTCTTCTCTGCTTCCTCATCCTCTTCATCTCTTCTTTTAAAAATTCTTCTTACTTTAGTCTTTGATTCAATCACTTTGAGTGACCTGTTTTTGACTTTGATCAGTTTTTCTTCAGCTTGATTGAGTTTATTGCTGTCTTCCTGTGGAAAAATTTCCAGTTTAGTTTTGTATTCTCCAGCTGCATGGTGTCTGCTTAGTTCATCTTCATGGCTTCTCTCTTTCCTGTTATTCTCATTGTGTTCATGCATCATGCTTTGAGTCTGGTTAGTTGTTGATCCATGGTCCTTGACACCTCATTGAGCATCTTTATGATGGTTATTTTGAATTCTTTTTGTGTAACTCATATTCTTTCCACTTCTTAAAGTCAGTTTCTGGGGACTTCATATGCTCCTGCATTGGAGACTGTTTCACTGTTTCTTTGCATATTTTGTTATCTCCTACTGGGTCCTGACATTTAAAACACCAGCCACCTCCCTGTTCATGTACTAAGGTCCCCAAGGCCAGCCCTTTCCCAGGCAGCCTGACTGTGGATTCCGGACACCTCTCATGCTGTTTTGGGCTATGTGCTCTCTGGGCTTAGTCATGGATGGGCTCTCCTAATCGAGTGGTTTTACCAGTTCCTCCATGGGAACCCGACTGCTGTGCCATGGTCACCACTGAGGTCCTGGTGACTCAGAGTCTGTGCCCAGGGTGGCCCCTGGAAAGTGCTTTCTCTGCAGGAAGCACAGGAGCTGAGAGTTTCAAAGGGGCTCTGCTGAGCGGGTGCCGCAGTTCTTCTCCTGGGCTTTGAAGCAGTCAGCATGCCCATGTGGGAAGAAGCCTTGGAGACTCCTGTCCTGCCGCTCTTCTCATGGGATTACTTGACAGCGAACCCCAGGTTGTGTGAGATTTCACCCATAACCATTACTGAATTCTTCCCTAAAAGACCCTGTTACTAAATACAACATACT
>NDGN011476399.1:0-17534 GCA_002564285.1 Tympanoctomys barrerae
AAAAAAAAAAAAAAAAAGAAAGTAAAGCTTCAACAGCAAGGAGCTACAGATGAGAGGCACCCTGAAGCCCTGCGCAGCAGGGGTGTGCATGTGTGCATGTGTGTGTGCATGCACATGTGTGTGACATGAAAGAGCACCCAGGGAAAGAAGGTGCCCAGCACTCGTGCCTTGCCATGGCTACACCACCTGCAGCCACAGCTAACACCAGTCCTACCCAGGCAAAAACCAAACAGATCCAAGCCAGAAACAAACTGCCCCCTTAGCTAAGTTCACCCCCACACAAGCTTAGCCCAAGTGCCCAAGGAGAGCGAAGAGATCTCAAATAAAGGGTTCCAGAACAATCCACACCTGTGCCATAAAGCCAGCGCAAAATCACTGCTGGCTGGCTGGCTGCTATTCACATCCCACCATCCTGGACTTGAACTTGCAATCCTTCTGCCTCAGCCTCCTGCAGTGCTGGAATGACAGGCGTGCACCACCATGCCCCACCCACACAGTATGGTGACGGTGCAAAGAGGTATACATTGCATGCAAGGCCTGGGCAAGGACATGGGGCTGGTCAGAGGGTTCCTGTATGAAAGGTTACGCGGATCACCCTGGAACGTACGTGTGTGCTCCTGCACTTATTTCACACCTCCTCTCGCAGCTGCAATTTCTTCATGCACAGAATCAAAAGACATCTGTCCTTACTCATCAGGTTGGCTTAACAATCAACAGTTTTTTTAGTTAATGTTTTGCCTACAGACATGAAGGAATAGGGATTGCGTTCTATTGTTAATGTGTTTAATATAAAGATGTTTCCCAAAATTTTCAAATGAAATCAAATCCAGATAGATGCACCATGTTCACCCCAAGGTCTAGGCCACCTCACCTGGACCCTGTTTTGTGAAGACCTGAGCCACTCGGCACACGAGTGAGTCAGGCTGGGTTACTGACTCTGTTAATGCTAAAATGAGTCTTCCAAGGACAGTAGTGACCCACAAGTGGTTAATCAAAGTGTTTGTATGTACTCCACCCATCCCAACCTCTCCCTTCCCACTGCGGCTCCCAGATGGGTCACAGCAAAACCCTTCAGTGGATGTAGATCATGTCGGACACGGCTCCAGGCAGGTGGGTCATGATCTGCATTCGCAGCCACCAGTAGTAGTCCATGGGGTGGTAGCGGGTGTAGGGGGTGGCAGCGGTCAGGGCGTGGGTGACAGCATCGATGACGGGGGAGGTGTCTGTGGAGCCGCTGTTGCAGTATGTCTCCATCTTGGCGATCTTCTCATCAAAGTACTTGCGGCCGTAGTCCTTGCGCACGACTTCTGGCAGCTCCTCCCACATCTTCGCGGCGATGGCCTGGATGCGCTCTGGGCTGTACAGGCTGGTGGCAGCGATGAAGTTGCCTGGCTCCACCACGCTGACCTTCACGCCCAGAGGGTACATCTCATAGCGCAGGCAGTCGGAGAAGGCCTCCACCCCAAACTTGGTGATGCAGTATGGGGACCGGGCTGGGTTGGCCATGCGGCCCAGCATGCTGCTGATGTTGACCACGCGGCCTGCAGAGGGAGACAGTAAATACCGTTCAGGTGGCACTGCCCTGACACAAATAACTGGCTGGCACCACGTCAGAATCACCCGGGGTCAGGGAGCAGCCACAGCCAGCCTGGGCCTCCTATGCGTCAGCACCCCAGCCCCCCCTCAGGTGTGCCAGCCAGGCAGAGGACGACGAAGCAGTGAGAAGAAACCCTGCTCACCAGCTGGCCATGGGATAATGGGCGACACACAGCTATCTCAAAACCAGACCCAGCCCTGCCTGGTGATCATACCTCGGGGTAAAAATAGGAGAGGAAGACAGCGGAGACCAGGGAGATCAGTGCATTCACCCTGTCTGTGCAGCTGGGCAAAATCTGAGGCTGGTCAAGGAGAAATATAGGAAAGAACTTCTTCCTTCTGCCCATAGAGCTCACCCAGTATGACAGTGAGTCTCAATTGTCAGCTTAATTTATATATTTGGTACAGTGTCTCACTACAGCTCAGACTTGTTTTCAGCCTCCCCTGCTCTGAGATTACAGGCGTGTGCCACCACACCCGGTCTCAGTGGCCAGCTCATTGTGCCCCAGGGGAAGGCCAGAATGGCATGTGGTACTGCTGATTGAACCCCAGTCCCTGCGCTTGCTAAGCAGGTGCTTAGTCTGCTGAGCTATCTTCCTGCCCCATCAGCTTGATGGATTAAGAGCTGCTCTGCTGGATTAATCCACCCCTAAATTCATAGCTGAAGGCTAGTAGGAGGAAGTGGGTCACTGGGGGCACGGCTGTAAAGGGTGCACCTCTCCTCAGGTGCTCTTCTGGCTCTCTCCATCCTGCTCACCACAAAGTGGGCAGCTTCCCTGCTCCCAGTCCTCCCACCACATGCTTCTCGGCCTCACAGGCCGGCTACTCTGGACTAAACTATGGGTCAAAATAAACCTCTCCTCCATAAGCTGCATATGTCAAGGGTTCTGCTGCATCACAGGGCAGTGCCACCTAGGCAGGTGACTAGTGAGCCGTGCAGGTGGCCAGCACACTGAGTCTATGCATGCACTGACCAATAGCAACACTAGGGATGGAGGCAGGTTTGCAGCCCAAGCCTTCCCAGCACACAGAGTAGTGGGCTAGGGTGGAAGTGGGGTTCTGAACCGGATTCCAGGGCTGGGATGCACAGGCAGGGTCTCCAGCACTGGAAGAGTGGTGACTTTGAAAGGCGCCCAGCCTGAGGGTATCAGGTGCCACCACCTCTCAGCCCTGGGGCAGGATCGGAGGTGAATTTTTCAGTCAGACCCAGGACTGCCAACTGCGGAGGGCACGGGAAGGAACACAGCCTACCCTGGGGCCAGGGACACAGTGGGGTGGCACCTTTCAGAAACCTCTTAGTTGGAGGTCACTCAAGGACTAGGTTTCCTTTTAAAACCCTCCATGTGTACTCTGCTTCCATTTGGCTATCTTCTGTGGTTTGGGTGTTTTGCTTGTTTTCCAAGTTTCTAATCTTAATATTCTCCTTAACTTAATGCCACCATTGTCTCCTGTTCGAGTTACGAAGATTACCCCACAGAATGGAAGAACGACCACTTCTTGAACCATCGCCTGCTGGGATGCCGTGATGGGGACACCGGCTCTGCTCTCCGGAGGCCGCAGCCCTCCCTGCACTGGCCACACACCCTGCCTCCCACTCGCCTAGCACGGCCCTAGGACTCATGACAGCCTTGCTGCTGTGGAGGGTAGCTCTGGAGCATCTGCAGCTTGGCCAGTCCAAGGGGCAAGAAGCAGCTGTCTTCCCAACTTACCTTTGGCTCTTCGGAGGAGTGGGAGGAAAGATTTTGTCGTCCGCACCGTGCCCCAGAGGTTCACTTCTGCCACTTCCTTGTAGGTCTCCATGGTGGTGAACTCTACCTCCCCGAAAGTCGAGATGCCCGCGTTGTTAATCAGGCCCCACAGCCCTGGATAGGAGATGCGACAGTTAATCTTGATGATCAACTTGACTGGCCTGACAGGCCTCCTTGGAGAACAGGAAAGCACATTTCTGGGGGTGTCGGGACCATGGAGACTCTGGTCCCTGGCCTCTTCCCCTGTGCGCTGCTTCCCAGCAGCTCTGCTCCACCACGATGTCCTGCCTTCGGGCCAGGTGATCATGCTCCAAACCTCGCAAATTGTGAGCCAAATCAAATCTGTCTTCCTTTATTGTGAGTGTTCAGCAGGTTGTCTCAGCAACAAGAAAGATGGCCAGTTCAGGAGAGGACATGACTGTGTCAGCACACGTGCCCGGCCTCAGACATCGCTCACCAGCCAGCCCAGAGCCCACCCTGCGCCACTTGGCCTGCATTCCCTGTGACTTACAGCCTCTTGCCCAAGGCTCTCGAAAACCTTCCAGAGTCGCCCAAGAAGGACATCAGACAGAGGCCAAAAGTGCTGTTTGCTGGACTGTCCCTCAAGCCTATGCAGTCTAGCCCCAGCGTCACCTCTGCTCCTTCCTGAGACCTTCATAACAAGCACTCTATTCTCTCATCTTCCTCCTCCAAGCCAGGGCACAGCATGCTACTTGGCATACGTGAAGGGCTGGGACCTGTTCCCCAGGGTCCCTTTGCCAGCTGCGATCCACCTCCGCAGCGTTTGTGATGCCCCAGAGTCCAGGGCACACGCACAACCTCACACTGGTGGCCTGCTTCCCACAGGCCCTGCTAAGGGACACCTGGCTCTTGCAGACACAGAGAATGCAGGCGCTGGAGGCTCCTGGGCTTTATCTAGGCTACTATCCCATCTTACTGGTAGGGAAACTGAGGCCCGAAAGGGAAAGCCCAGATTGAAGTTTAATCAGGAAGCCAGCTGAATCCAGGGGAAGCAGCAGAGAGGCAGCCCTGTTTACAGGGCCTCCTTGGAATTCAGTGTTTGGGGGTGCAAAGAGCAGATGACTGATTCCCAGGCCAGAGCCTGCTCTCTGCTGGGGGCCCTCAGGGCTTAGCCACCCCAGGCTCAGTCTCCTGGACTGAAAGTCCTGAGCCCCTTCTCAGGCAGCGTCAGAGCAGAGCCCCCCGCCTCGTGGCACCCCCCACCTGCCAGAATGCTGCCACTTTCCAAGCCCAGCAGGGAAGTAAGTGTATCCATGAGAGCGATGGCTCCGTATTGACTGGTGACCAAATTAAAGCTCTGCTCCTGACCTCTGGTGCCTTCTCCTTCAATTACAGGGAATTAAGAACATTTATCAAGGAAAGGAAATTGCCAGTTAACAGAGTGTGCAGAGCCCCTCGCTGCTTCCTGCAGGGACCTCACAAACTCCAGGCAGACCTAGTAACACCATCAGGGTCCTCGCCAATGACAGCATCTGGATCCGGGCGGGCCCCATCCTCTTCATAAGCCACCCTTCTCTTCCTTTTATGCGGCTCCGTCTCTCCCCTTGCTCCTGGCTCCCTCCTCTCATCAATGCACACAGTAGGTCCTCAAAAGATACATCCAGGAGGATGAGGCAGGAGGATGATGAGTCTGAACTCAGCCTGGGTGACTTAGAGAATCAGTGAGACCCTAGCTCAAAAGAAAAATAGAACTGGGGAAATGGTCCTGGGTTCAATTCCCAGTACTGCAAAAAAGAGGAGCATGAATGCCTGTGGACACAGCCCTCAGGCCACACGGCTGGCCCTCCTCTGTCCATGCCAGGTCTCCCTCCCTGGGAGCACACTCTGCCCTATCTGTACCGTCCCACTGTGCTGGGATTCAGTACCACCCTGGGCTGGAAGGACCCTGCTGTGCTCTGCCTTCTAGGAGCCAAGGGCCACTAGGCTCCTGGATACTCGCTATCCCCTTGGTATGAGGACACTGGGTGTCAGCCTCCAGCTTCTCCCACACCCTTTCTCCCGCCTGAGCTCACTTCCTGTGACAGGCATCCCTGCCCCGTGTCCTGTCCTCAGCTTGCTTTTCTTCATGGAATTTCCAGTGGTTTGGTGCTCTATTCATATGGGACAATGACACATGATCTGAAAAGGGTATCTGTTCCACCTAGAAACGAAACAATTGCATCTACCACTGCTATCCAAAAAGGCTTAATGAAACTTGACCTGGGAGGGCCCTTGCTCCTGGATCAACAGCTTGCCTGGTAGTGCACCACCTGCTGGCAAGAAAGGGGCATGGCAGGCAGCTGGTCTCATTCAGATAGCTTCCCTTCTTCCTCTCCCCCACAGGACACTGGTCAAGAAAGGCCCCTGTCCGGTGGGTGTGACCAGAGGTGGTCACTGCTTCAGGGGCCCAATGGGAGGTCGTTATCTGGAGTTCAAAGCCAAGCTGCCTGAGAAGAGAGGCCAATGGGGGGGGGGAGGTCAGAGAAGAAGAGGTGTTGGCACGTGATTATGTCTCACACATTTTCTTTTTGGACCTAAAAATCTCCGGATCTTTTTCCAAAATATGCAGTAGTAGTTAAGGATGGTCACAGTGAGTGGTTCATCAAACATGCTGGAAAGGTTATGTGTCTGGGCTCACACTGGGTGGGGGGACCCCTCCCCACTGGCAGCCAGAGCAGTGGGGACCCTGCCTAGCCCAGCTGGGCACATTGGCCAAACCAGGACAGGGAATGGAGGTGGCTCTGGCCCATGATAGGGGACAAGGACCCCCACCCTGGGAAAACCCCATCCTGTGCTGAGGTCGCTGGTGACTTCCTGGGCAATTCAAACCACAGCCAAGGCCACGGGCTACAAGGCAGGGGCTCTGAGGCAGCTATTTTCCTGCCTAATGCTTCATGAAGGCGAGTCACATCCCAGCTGCAAAGGGGACAGAGGGCAGGGCGGGCAGAGGAGGATTCCGCACCAGCCGTGTCTCTGCTGGAATCACCCTGCCGGAGCATCCTACCTTCCCTTATGGGACAGGAGCACAGACCGCCTGTTCATGATTAAGCTAATGTTCAGTGACTCGGGTGACTCACAGCCTCCGCTGTGAAGCAGGGGCCAGGACAGGCCTGCTGGAGGGGCAGTGACAGCGCTGGGCTGCCAGGTGACAGTGGTGTCAGACTGTATGCGCAACCTAAGTGCTTCTCAGAGGTGACAGTGTCTCCACCTGCCCCCACTTGCTGGCACTCATCCCTTCTCTCCTCCCTGCCCACCCACTGTGCAGGGGACAGAGAGCCCTCCCAGGTCCCCCTTTTCCTTTCTTCTCTGTTGTTTTCTTTTGAGACAGGGTCGTGTACATAGTACAGGCTGGCCTTCAACTCACTATGTAACCTAGGCTGGCCTCAAGCTTGCCAAGATCTAGCTGCTTCAGCCTTCGAAGTGCCGGGGTCACAGGCATGCACCACCGTGTCAGGCAAGGCTCCCGTTCTATCTGGGCTATCAGGGGCATGTGTGTGGGTCAATGGCCAAGCCTGCTGATGCGCGGAGTACCACCCTACACTACACAGACAGCGCCCCGGAAGGGCGGCAGCAGAGCCCTCCCTCCAGGGTCCTCGGTGTGGCTGATCTGGGAGACACTGAGGATCTGCACTATAGCACAGGTCCCCACTGGGCCTGGTCCCCTCCCTGGCCCAAAGTGCCCAGGTTCTCCAGGAGTCCTCTGCACCCCCTTCCCACCCCTCACCTGTTTCTGCCCCAGGCGTGTGGGACAGACCTCCTGCCTGCCCCTCACCCCCACACCTGAGTGCTCAAGTCCCGCCAGTGGTGTCTTCTCCCCTCCTGAGTCTGCCCCTCCTCTGCCAGCGCCCCCTACCCTAGTTCAGGTTGATCAAGCCCATGCCCCCACCCCCACTGCCACAGTCCCTGCAGTGAGCTTCATTGGACAGGACTGGCCATTCTGCTAGGGACAGCCCTGCTGTGGCTCCCAGGGTCCTTGGGGGAGCAGCCACACCCCTTCACCTAACACCCTTTGCTCCAATAACCTCCTTCCTCCTGCCAACTTCACTTACACCACCACCCCCAGCAGACTCTATCCTGAGACACGCCCAAGCCACTTCCCTCCATTGCTCCAGCTTCACCTGCTCCTGGTACAGCTTTCCCCTGCTACCTGCCACGTGACCCCTTCCCACTGCACCCCAAGACCAGGCACGTCCTGCCTCTCTCAATGCACAGCTTCCTGACGCTAACCTGGTCCCTCATTGAACCATAAGGTCTTCAGGAGTAGTCTGTGTCTTGGTCACCTGGGTGTCCCCAAGGCTCAGCCCAGCACGGAGCATAGTAGGTTTATATGCTAAACTGGCAGGAACCAGTGCAGCTCTCTCTGCAGTCGCCCGCTGGCCCTGTTACACACTGCCCTATCTCATGGGTATGTTTCACTTAATCCACATCCTTCTACCATGCAGGAGGAAGGATTTAGACAGTAAAGGAAGGCTTTGGCAGGATGCCAGCAAAGGTGGCATTTAGGAAGGGTCCCCACCTCCTGCTGCCCTACAGTGTCCCCACCTTTCTCAGGGTCCTTCAGGCTCGAGCGCACTGTCTCCACCGCCTTCTCCACCTGCTCAGGGCTGCACACATTGAGCTGGATGGTTCTCAGGTGCTCGCTGTTCAGGCTGTCCAGCTCCTTGACCCCATTGTCCCCTTTGTCCTAGGGGAGAGAGACAGACTGACTCCACTGCCCTCCTCTCACCTGGACAGAGTCTAGGTGGGCCCCAGTGCAGGCTTAGCAACATCAGAGCCCAGTAGTTTGTGAAGGGCCCACTAGCAGGGGCTCAAGCGGGCAGCCCCTGAGCTGGGGTGACAGAGTGCTCCAAGCCCTGCTACAGTCACACCACGAAAAGCAGGGGCACTCTGTGCATGGTCACTGCACGGTTCTTTTTCCTAGCAGGCACTGCAAAGCTAGGTGGGCATCAGGCAGGCTGGGAACCCCAGAGTGGAGCACATGCCAGAGGGTACCCCAAACTCAAAAAACAAGGTGTAGGCCAAAGCTATCCACAGGTCACACCTGCCCAGAGGCTCTGCCTGCCACTCCTGCCCAAGGTATGAGAGGCCAGCACCAGGCACCCATCCCCACTCGCCCCCAGCGGGCTCTGANCAGGTGGGTCCCCAACAGGTGCCCAGTTTTTCTGGCAGTAAGAGTGCTGTCCTGCCCCATGCAGATCAACTGGGATAAGGGGTGATACTAAGACAGCTGCTAAACTATTAAAGTGCTGTACCAATTCAAGTTTTAGTAAAGGCGAGAAAATTGTCACTCCAAATATTTCTTGAGCCTCTGTCACACTGTGGCACTGTGGAGGCACCAAGATAAAGGCCTCAGCCCCTGCTCTCAGAGTCGTGTCCCAGGGAAGGAGATGGCAGAGCAAGCAGACGGTGGGGTGGCTGTGGTCCTACAGAGCCTGCGAGGATGCAGGACAGAGGCAGGCAGGGAAGACTTCCCAAAGGTGGTGACAGCTGGGGACACTGGCAAGAAAGGGCCCCAGGTGGATGAAGCCCGTCAGCAAGAGGTAAGAGGGTGCCACCCTAAGCCAGCTCCGCAGGCAGCACAGAAACAGAAGGACATGGTGGACACGAGGCGGCACAGGCCCAAGGGCCTGCTTTAGGGCACTGGTCAGCTGGCGGGGACTCAATAAAAGTGGACATCATTAGCTGAGTGCTGGCCGCACTGGGCACTGTGCTAAGCACTTGGCGGGCTTTTGCCCATCAGCCTTCACATCCTGGGGTGCAGTGAGTGGTCACATCTTATCCCATGCAGTGACAAACTCTGCTCACTGGGGATGAGCAAAGTATTAATTCCACGGGAAATTAATGATTGGCGGGCATCCGCGCACTGGCAGAGGGTTTCTGCGCAGTGTGTGGAACGATGACGCATCTTACGGGAGGGCTGGAGAACGAAGAGCGAGAGAGTGCCGCTCAGGCACAGAAAATTCTCTGTAGGCTAGGCTGAGCCTTGAAGGTGGCTGGGACCCCAGGACTGAGGACAGTGGGTCTTACAATCTCAACAGAAATTCCAAGAGAAAATGTCAAAGGGGCCAAGGGCACTGGAGCCAGTTACCTTGGGGACGGGAGGAGGATGTGACCACAGAGGCTGACCTGTTCTATGCCTTCCAGGACAACAGAACTGTGGCCAAGGACTCAAGCTCAGCGCCAAAGAGCGGGTGTCTCGGTCTGTGGGTAGCACAGGCACCCAGGAGCTGTTTGGGCCATGAGTGGGGAAAAGTTGGGGGTGGGAGTGAGGGACTTGTGTAGACAATCCCAGCATCAGAGATGGGAAGTGTTGCTCTCCCTCTGATAACCCTCCTGTCCCCAAACTGTCATCATCCCCACGTGGTTTCCATCTGAAGGGAGCCTTGCCGGGAGCCTCGCCAGCAGCCCTTTGAGGAAGCAACGGAGCAGGCTCAGCGGCTGTGTCCAGGCTGGCAGCAGGGAGGCTGGTTCTACCCGGTCCCCTCAATGGCGACTCACTGAGCTGGCAGCTTGGTCCTGACCCTCACTGATGCGCCAACCTTTCCCAAGAGGTGACAGGTATGGGATCCTCAGGGCAGCCCAGCCTGGAGTTCATGCTTTCACCACGGAGACCTCCAAAAAGAACTCCCAGAAGGGCGTCTCTAGTCTGAGTGTCACAGATGTTTCTGTTCTATAAATGGCATAGAGACACCTGTGACCACATGTCTGACAGCTTCCACATTGCGGCCGCTCTGAGTGCAGCCCACCTGGGATGACCTCAATGGGTCACTGGCACCTGTCACAGATTGTATCCTAGATGCCGTGAGGGACCAAGTGCTCTTCCTCATCTTGCTGTTGCTTAGCTCCCGTGGTCCCTGCACCAGGCCGCTCCTGTGCTAGCACCATGACAACGGTCCGGCTTTCCCAGGAAAAGGAGGCCCCCGCTCGGGTCAGCATCCTCACACATGAACTCAATTCGGCAGCTTGCGGGGAGGATCTCTCTTTCTGGGGAGGACATGAGATCATCTCATGCTTGGCTTGTGGGCCACAGCCTCAGACCCCGCCCTGCCAACCACCCCATGCCTTCATCAGCCCCAAGACGCCTGCACAACCTACCCCTGATGGCTGTGCCAATAGGGATGGGCACTCAGCTGGCCCCAGCCTCCCCCACCTCCCACCACCACTGGCTGCAGACTACGGTGGCCATGGCCTTCGGGGCCTCCTGCACTTAGCCCCAGGCCTCACTCCTGGGCCACTTTGCTTCTCCTCCTCTCCTCTGCCTGGTCTAGGACAGGCTCTGGCCCTGCTGTGCTGGAGCTGGGCTACCCGGCTTACTGGTCAACCCACTTCTTTCTCTCATTAGCCTTTTAAATCTCATTCACAAACTATTCTTTTTCTCCACTCCTGGATGAAGTTCAGGCCCCTCTTGGAGCTTTTCCACTCGTCCTCAGGCACAGAGAGCCTTTTGTTCTAGAAGAGGCCAGCTCCATCTACTATTTGGGTGACTCCAGCCAGTCTGGTATAGAAGCTCAAACTCCCAACCTGGGCTCTAAGGGAATGTAGGAGGCAGGTGGCAGCACGGAGGCCCCTCGTCCCCGCTCCTGTTCCTACATCTGTCCTTCCCAAGGCCAGCTCCGGGGGCTGGCAGATTTGAGGGCACCAATGTAGTCTTCTGAGTTGGCCCTTCCTCCAGAGGAGTCCAAGGTCACACTACCCCTGGGCGCCTGTGACCTCCAGCCTATGGCAGTAGGCAGCCACTTCCTGCTGCTGGGTCTCTCGCCCCAGCCCATGCCCTATGATATGCCCCTGGTGGTGGGCACTCTCACTGGGCAAGTGGCATTAAGACACCCTAGCCAGCTCCAGCTGTCCACACGGGCCAGACAGCTTGTCCTCCCAGGTAGGGGGCAGCCAGCTCTGTGTGCAGCCCTGCGTTCTGCTTGCAAACTTTATCCCCATTCCCAGGATTTTAGACTCTTTCTACTTCATACTGAACTACATCCCAAACCTCTTCTTTTATTTTTAATTTTCAGACAAGATCTCACTAAGTCACCAAGTTGTCTAGGCTGGGCTGAAACTTGCAACCCTCCTGCCTCAGCCTCCCTGAGTGCTAAGATGACAGGCGAGTGCCACTGTGTCCAGCTCAGTCTGTCTCTTGCTTCTCTGTAATCCGATGCACACTTGTGCATCCCTGAGAATGCTTTTCACCCCAATTCTCCAGCTGTGTCTGCATGGAATCGCTTCCCCACTGGACAGGTGGCTCCTTGAGGCAGCACCTAGCAAAGCCCCAGACATTAGCACTGGAAAGTGAATAAACGGATAAAAGGCAGGTGGCTGGATGATGGGCAGATAGATGCATGATGGATGGATGGATGGATGGATGGATGGATGGATGGATGGATGGATGAGTGGATGGGTGAGTACAGACAGATGGAAAAAGCTGTGAAGAAGGAGGGAGGCCAAAGTGAGCAAAATTTCAGGTTATTTTAACAACAGGTGAGCCACGTGTTAGGAAAGCAATCTTTTAAAAACAACAAAACTGCAACTACCTGTAAAGGAGCCCTGGTTTTTAAAAATGAGCCTTCTCTTACCTTCAGCAAGCAGCCGGCAAACACAACGAAGCCTTTCGAATGCAGGTGCTTGGCCAAGGAGAACCCGAAGCCAGAGTCACAGCCTGTGATCAGGACAGCTTTGCTTCCAGCCTGTGGTTGAAGACCAGACCCCATGTTAGGGACCCAGCGTCCTGAGGTGGGGCACCCAGCGCTTAGGGTGTGACCCAGGCTTGGTCCTCCAGCTTGGCACAAAGCGCCACAGTGCACAGGAGGAGCTTGGGACTCAGAAACCAAAACCCACACTCTGCCCCAGTCAGCAGTGCTGCCGAGGGCAGTGTTTTCCACTGTCCAGGATCAGTTTTCCAGTCGCCACCATCACTGCCATCATTGTCACCATCAGTGCCAACCTTATTAGGCGCAGTACTTACTACATGCAAGGCTGGGATTACCATGCATGAGCCTTTCTTATCCCTCTCCCTAGCTCTGTGTAATGGGTATAATTACCAGACCATGGTGTCTGTGAGAAAATAAAGATAAGTCACGTCCTTAGCAGCAGAGCTGGGACTAAAATCTGGATGGCGTTTCCAGAGCTGAACTCTTAGCACCCAGCTTTCTGCGGGATCCCACATGTAGGGAGGAGGGTCTGGGGTTGTCCTTGGTGCAGGGTCTGGGGGACAGCTCAGTAGGAAAGCGGCTCAGCACATCCTGCAGGTGTTAAAGCCCTACTCTGAAGGTGTCAGGGACTGAGGCCCAGAGGGAAGGGCCTGCCTTCTGACCGCTTCCCTTGGCTTCTACTCACCGGGTTCACCTCGCTGGCATAAGTCCGATGGCCCACGGGGGTCCAGGAAGCAGAGCAGAACAACAGCGAGTGTCTACAAGAGAAAAAGAAGCTATGAGCTCCAGGCTATGACCTTCCTAAGACCTTGCTCCTCGGCCAGAGGCGACACAAGCACCTGCAGCCGCCACCTGGCCTGCAGCACTTGCTGGTACAGCTTGGAAAGAGCCCATCGCTCCACCAGGTGCCAGGTTGGCAGCCAGGGAGCCCGCGTAGCTACCGCACAGGAAGAGCCCTCCCGGAGAGAATGCCAACCCAAGCCACTTTTGCTGGGAGGCCCTGCCAAAACATGACTGGCCTGTGTGGCCCCAACAAAGCCTCACTGTCTGCCATCCATGGTGACACAGGGGTGACCCTTCAGACTCGCTCAGGCACAGGATCTCTTCTCACTGATATGGCTGAGTGCAAACCTCCTGAGAAGCCAGTGTCTTAGCTCCCCTAGGGTTACGCTGCTTCAGCAGTTATTTGAATTAAACTTTTTTATTTTGAAATAATTATGGATTCACATACAGTTAAGGAACAATATGGGGATATGTCAGGTATCTTTTACCCAATTTCCCCTAATGGCAGTATCTTACAAAATTATGCTGCACAAGTAGGATATTGACTTTGACACAGTGAAAATACAGAATGCTGCTGTTATGGTTTGTACCTAAATGTCCCCAAAGAGCCCCTATATTCATAGGTTGGGCTTTTAGAAGACGATCAGCCCCTGGGGATGCTATAGCTGGCTTGCTACTGGAGGGTGGGGTCCTCAGAGTAAGGCAGGTCATGGGGACTGGCCTGGAAGGGTGCATCTCCCTCCTCGGCTCCTCCTTTCTCTCCCTCCTCTTCCTGGCCACCGTGACGTAAGCAGCGCTCTTCCACCAGCCCCGTCCACCCTGCCTGCCTGTCTCAGAGCCGGCCAACCCTGGGCTGAAAACATGACCCAAAATAAACTTCTCCTCCTTTAAATAGAAGGTATTGAGTCTGTGTCCTAGCGCTGAGGAAAGTTCCTGAGAGTTTCCATCGCCACTACCAACCTTCCTAGCCCCCTTTTATAGCCATGCGTACTCCACTCCTTAGCCACTAATCTGTAATGGTGTGATTTCAAGCATGTTATGGTACAGTAAGAGAGTCATATAGGATCATGCAGGGGCTTGGCATTTCAATCCAACACCACTCTCTGGAGATTCATTCAGATAGTTGTGCATATCGAGTCTGTTCCTTTTTATGGCTAAGTAGTATTCTATAGCATGGGCATTTGTTTAATTATTTACCTACTGAAGGACATCTGGTTGTTTCTAGTTTAAAGCAACAACAAAGAAACCTGCTATGAACTTCCCCATCTAGGTTTCAATGCAAAACCAGTTTTTATTTCTCTTGGATAAGTGCCCAGAAGTAGAATTATTGGGTCATATGAGAGCCTCATGTTTTTTTTTTTTTTTTAAACTGCCAAAAACCGTTTACAACTACAGAATGGTTCTAGTATCTTCCACCCCCAGCAAAACTCAAGGGTGACCCAGTCTGTCCACATCCTTGTCAGTATTCAATGGCGTCACTATCTTTTTTATTTTAGCCATGCCGAAAACTTAATTTTTAAAATTGTTTTACTTTTATTTTAATCTGCATTTCTCTAATGGCCAATGATGCGGAACATCTTGTGTGTTGTCACTGTGGGTTGCTAAAACAAAATACCGTAGTATAAGTGGCTAACAGAAAGGCTTGTATCGTAGAAATTCATTTCTTCAGTTCTGGAGGATAGGAACTGACCCCGATGAAGAGGGCAGACGACTACTTCCTTCCTAAAACTGTCCCTTCACAGTGCAGAAGTGCAGAGGGGTACCTCGGGCCTGTTTCACAATGGCAGTAATCTTAGTTGTGACAACTCCACCTCCTCCTATCAACTACACATGTGAATTTAGGTCACGCAAACCCTAAGACCACAGACCACCCAGATGTCCTCTTCAGCACGGTGGGTGCCCCTCCTTGTGCTCTGCCCATATTCTCAGTCCTTTCCCTAGTGAAGATGTTCTAGACACTAGTTCTCTGGTTCATAAGCAGTATACAAATTTTTTCTCCTAATCTGTAACTTGCCTTCTTAATCTTCTTACCAGGGTATACTGCAGAATAAAATTATTTCAATCTGATTGATCACTTTATTTCTTTTAATGGGTTTTGCCTAATTACAGAAACTTTGCACTGAGTCATATCCCCAGACTGTTTTTATATTTCATTTTGTGATGATCCCACTTAGTCCCTAAGTTGCCTAGGCTGGGCTTGACTTAATAATCCTCCTGCCTTGCCTCCCAGAGTGTCGGAATCATAGGCATGTTCCACAAAGCTGAACTCTTTGTTTTTCTAACAAATACGTAGATCTGTGCTTCACAGTTGAAGTCCATGACCCACTACGAGTTCGCTTTTGTATGATATGAGGCTTGGGTGGGTCGAGAGGGGATTTTCTGCCTATGAATTTCCAGTTGCTGCAGCACCTGTTGGTTGAAAGCGCTACCTTCTGTCTATAGACTCCCACCTGCACTTCTGTCACAAATCAGGCACTTTTGTGCAGGTCTGTTTCTGGATTTGTTCTTCCACCGCACTCTCCTTGGGCTCCTACCTTATCTCACTTTTTAAATATTGTGTTACTTATTATACCTCCTTTGCCTTTACCTATAAACTTTCTTTTGTTATTAGTCTTTTTGAGACAGGGTCTCCCTATGCAGTTCAGGCTGCCCTTGAGCTCACTTTGTAGCCCAGGCTGGCCTCAAATTCACAATGATCCTCCTGCCTCAGCCTCCCAAGTGCTGGGATTACAGGCATGTGCCACTACGCCTAACCATTCTTTACAATAATCTTGTCTTTAAAAAAAAGAAATCAGACTGATACTTTAATAGAAGTTGTGCTACACCCATAAAATCAAATGGGGGAAAATGGGCATGTTCACGTCGATGAGCCTTCCAATCCCCAGTGCAGTACACGCCTGTTTACTTAGGTCTTGTACTTCTCTCATCTTTGCTGTGCAATTTTCAGCAGACAGATCCTGGACATGTTTTCTTTTATACCTAAGTACTTTCTCCTCCTCCTCCTCTCCCCCTCTCCTTCCTGCTGCTTCTCTCTGGTGCAAGGGACGAACCCAGGGCCTCACATGCGCTGGGTAAGCCCTATTCTACTGAGCTACACCCTCAGCCCCCACCCTGCTGTTTTCTTTCCTTTTGAATAGTTACAAACAGTATTGTTTTTAATTTTCACATGCACATATTTTCTGCCAGTACATAGGAAGATTTTTTTTTTTTTTGAGACAGGGTCTCACTGTGTCATCTAGGCTGGGCTCAACCTCAGAAGTCCTCCTGCCTCATCCTCCTAAGTGCTGGGATTATAGACATGCACCACCAAGCCCAGGCTTGACAATTCATTTTTGTGTTATCTTGTATCCTGTGACCTTATTCATTTTGGAGACTGTATATTCCTTGGGAGTTTGTATGTAGACAGCTTTATTTCTTTCCTTTCTAAAAAAATTTTAAAAATTTATTTATTTATTTGGTATAGGGTCTCACTACAAAGCTCAGACTTGTAGTGATCCTCCTGTCTCAGCCTCCTGAGTGCAGGGATTACAAGCATGTGCCACTACGCTTGGTTTTGGGGGCTGGCATGGTGCACCTGAGGTTCCAAAGTTCCAGGGTCGGCATGACATTTGGTACTAGGGATCAAACCCAGGTCCTTGCACTTGCCAGGCAGGCACTTAGACTGCCAAGCTACTCCCCAGCCCTGTTTCTTCTGTGCTGAGCTGTCTGACTTTCATTTTCTTTTCCTGCCTTACTTCTTGGGCTGCAACATATAGCTCTATCTTAGGGGCAGTGCGTTTAGCTCTCACCATTAAGGGTGATATTAGTCACAGGTCTGTTGTAAATGTTACTCACTGAGTTGAGGAAGTTCTCTTCTGTGTCTCTTTTTCTCAGCTTTTTTTTTTCTGATCATAAGTGGTTGCTAAATTTTGCTTTTTCTGCATTGACAGAAATACACAATTTTTTCTTTTTTTTTGTCCATTGTCTCAATTACTCTTTCGTTGCTGGGACAAATACTCAACAGCCAAAACGAAGGAAGGAAAGGTTTATTTAACTCACAGTTACTGGAGGTTTTAGTCCATATTCAGCTGGCTCCAAGGCAGAGCGGCACATGGCAGAGGACAACCTTTCATGGCAGCGACAAAGAGCAGACAACAAAGGCAGTGGCAGCACTTCCTGCAGCCAGCCAGCCTCCCATCCTTACGTTTTAATGCAAATTACCTGCCCCAGGGCAGGTGCAGCATCCACACCCAAAGCAACCAATCACAAACTCCAGAAGCCACCCCATGACTGCATGAGGCTTTGGGGGGACACCTAGACACAAACCATAACATCCATTAATTTGGTGAGTGACACTGATCTTCAAATAATGAACCATTTTTCCATTCTTAGAACAAACATTACTTTTTTTTTTTTTTGGACAGGATGTACAGGGTGTACAGGGTCTCACTGCATAGATCGGACTCGTAGTGAGTAGTGATCCTCCAATTTACAGATTCCCAAGTGGTGGCATTACAGGCGTACGCCACCTGTCTCAATCACTGTCTCAGCGCACCCTGGGGGCAAGGCCAGCATGGCAGGCCAGGGGATGGAACTCCTGGCCCCTGCGTCTGCCTAAGCAGTACTTTAATCCACTGAGCTATTCGGACAGCCCTCAAACATTACTTGTTCATGGCTTATATTTCTTTATAAGTCTGGCTGAATTCTATTTATTAATATTTTAAAGATTTTTGTGTGGCTGGCGAGATAGCTAAGTGGTCTAAAGTGCCTGCTTAGGCAAACTTAG
>NDGN011476402.1:0-16433 GCA_002564285.1 Tympanoctomys barrerae
CCAGTTTGGTTTGAAACTGTCTCATTGCTATTTGTTTCTCAATAAAATTATGGGGAAAAAAAGCAGTAGTGCTGTGGGCTGCAGGGAAAGGCGCCTTCTGCCCTCTGCTGCCTGCGCGGCCGTGGGGTGTAAGCCAGTGCATTCCCCAGGAATCAGTGTGGAGATTCCTGAAAACACTGAGACGAGAAATTTCATTTGGTCCAGCTACAGGTACTTGGCAGAGGCTCCTGAGAACTTCTCCCAAAAGTTAAAGTGCTCGTACTGCCGTGATAAGTGCATATCCATGTCCGTAGCAGTGTACTTCTCAGTAGCTAGACGTGGAAGCAGCCAGGCCTATCCACGGCCGCAGGTGGATGAAAGAAAATGCGGTACCTGCACCCTGGAGTATTACTCCGCATGATGGTGTGGAGGCTACTGCAGGACAGCACTCTGCAGGCTGGGCTGATGCGCCTGTGGCTGCACAATCCCAGCGCGCAAGGCTCTCAGGATGGCTGAGCAGCAGTGAGGCAGAGCTGAGCAGTGACGCTGGTCTCCGGAGCAGGAACCCTGCCCAGGCCCTGCAGGCCAGCTCAGAAGTCCCAGGAAGGCTCCCCGGGGCAGTGGGAAGGGAAGCACTTTCTTCTCTGGCGCAGGAGAGGGATGAGCCACTTGGGACCAAGGAGACACGGCACCTCCTGTGGTACAGTGACCTGGTTGGGCCGTGAAGCCTCTTGGGTCCCTTATGCTTAGGGAGCAAAGCCAGTGTCTATGGCAGAGGGGCCCCTGTCAGCACAGTGGGGGACAGAAGTAAGCCGACATCAGGTGGGTGTGGGGCCCATTGCACGCTGTAGCCCCTGGTTCCTCAGCGCATGCTGCAGACTCCCGGAGCAGAATCTCCCTTACCTCTCTGGCCAGGTGACCAGCGCACTACTGAGTCCCCGAGAGCAGCGAGGGTCCAAGGTGGAGACCTGGAGCAGTGACTCGGATCCGGGCCGCCTGCTTCTGGAGGCAGGAAGAGGAATCAAGGCGAGGGAGGCAGAGCGTCCATGAGCTGAGAAGTTACGGCAGCCCCTTCTCCAGTAGGTCCCAAAGCCGCAAGGCCAATTACAGTCATCCACTGTAACTGCCCATCCACTGGTGGTGGGCAATTCTCTGCATCACCGTGGCGGGGCAGGGGGCACCAGGACTGAGCCCTGTTGCTGGGTCTGAGCGAGGGTGTGTCCACATGAGATCAGTGCTTACATCCGAGGCTCCCGAAGTGCAGACCCCATCTCAGGCATTCTTGAGAGCAGCCTGTCCTAGCGGGCCAGAGGTGGCCAGCCACCTTCTCCCCACAAGTGGGCGAGCTCAGCAGGTCAGTTCACCCTGCCAATGGAGGGCTGATCTCCAAGCAATAGTGGGCCTATGACGGGGCGCGAGCCCCAGAGCTTCTCCTGGGCTCCCAGCTCAGAAGATGAGGTCCTGGGTACTTGTTCAGCTGATGCATTTTGGTGTAGCCTCTCCCTGAAGCGAAGGTGACTGGTACGGCTTTCACTCCCACATATTCCTAAGCATCCTTGACTCGTCTGAGAACCACCGTGCTCCCGGGATGACTGTGCTGCACTTGTCGAGGTGGCCCCGCTCACCAAGCTGAATCAGACATACCTTGTCCTTACTGCACTTGGGGTGTGTGTGTGTGTGTGTGTGTGACATGACTATTGCATGATTATTTTGACATTTACAGCTGCTTACAACTAAAACTCTGGGAATTCAAATGCATGGAATCCTTCATGAAGGTGTGCGTCTTCCTTGCCCGTGGGGCTGTGCTGCTCTCTGCGTGCTTCCAGTTTTTGTATATTTACTGCCAAAGCACGCGCAGCCTGCAGGTCTGGTCTCCTGCTTCACCTGCTGCCTGCCAAGTCCCCATCAGTAAGCGCAAGTCCTTCGGGCTCTGACTCTTGCACATCCACAACGGCTGGGCCCAAACTGCAACCCCAGAGTCACCTGGCTTGGTGGGAGGGCTCACCCTGGAGCACAGGCTCTCGCCAGAACCACGCCCCACCTGCAGTCCAGACCTGCGGTCGGAGTGCTCCCAGCTCTCCCAGGTCCGAGTGGGCCTTTGGCCAGTGTGTCCTAGCTTGCCCTGTGTGTCCGTCAACCCCAGGGAAGAAGTCAGAGTTCTAGTCCTCTTCTGGTTAGCCGTCTCTGCTCCTCATCAACTTGCAGATGTGAACATGTGGAGAACATGTGTAGCCCAGGTCCACCTGGCAGCTCCAAGGCCCGTGACATACTGGAAAAGTGGTGACTAACTTCCTCTTTCAGAGCATCTAATCCCTGGACTTCTGCCAAGCCAGAAATAGCCCTAATTAAACAAATTAATAGCAAAGTGTCTTTCAAATTAATAATCTAGTTGTAATCCATTTTCCAGTACTTGGTGTCGGGGGTTATTATCCGTGTGTGTAATGGAGGCAAATGAAAGGTAATAGTGTTATTTTTCTTCCGGACGATGAGGTCACTTGGACTTAGCCTTCAGAGCGGGAGGCAGGAGTCGGCGCAGGGCGGCCCTGGCACAGGCTCGCAGGCGGCGCCTTCATCTCTGCACGTAAAGCGTGAGGCCGTGCTTTCCCGAAGGAGCAGTCTTGCCAAGAAGTGTCCGCACCTTTTCATCTTTGAGGCTCCTTGGTGGCGGTGCCCCTCAATTAGCGCTGTAAAAGTTTCTGTGCTCTGCCAAATTCCACCGCCTCTAGCTGCAAGATAGCATCATTTCCTATACCTACGGCAAAGTGAAGCCAGGCACACCCCTAGCCAGTGTTGCCCTTGGTTCCCTGCACAGCTTGGGGAAGAGCTGCACGCGGCAGCGAGCTTTGCAGGCAAGCGAGGGGAGCGCGGGAGCGCGCCTAGGGGAGCTCCTCCTCGTGATTCCCCGCCAGGTGGGAGCGGCAGGCTCTCACGGCTCCACTTAACTTGGGCAGGCAGGGTTTCACTGGGAGAGAGGACGTGCAGGGACCCCAACAAATCACTCAAGTGGATATTAATTCTCTAGCACATATATTTTATCTGACTTCTTTAAGGCTTTCCACAGATTGACCAACTGGAAATAGAAGCAAATTTCTCTTTAGAGTTGAGTGAATTTCCGTAGAATACTTGCCTTAAGATAAATATGTCATAATTGGCTTTGGCTGTCTTGGAGAAAAATTTGCTTCAGTGACAGAGCAAGATGGCCCCCCCAGGCAGGAAGGTACCGATGAAAGGAAACAAGGAGCCACTTTGTCTTCCAATTGTAAGACGACAGTCCTTGAAACTATATATACAAAACTACCCGTGCTAATTTTAGATGGCTGACTGAAATACCCGCTTTCCCTCATTGGCTGAGGTGGTGGTCAGTTTTGCGCGTCAACTTGACAAGGCCCAGTGCCCAGTTCCTTAATAAGATGTTAGCCTAGGTGTTATTGTGGATGGATTTTGTCAGTGTGGTCACTATCGGTAGTCACTTGGCTTTAAGTAAAGGAAATCACTTAAAACAGTGTAGGTGGGCCTGGCCCATCAGCGAAGGCTTCAAAGAACAAAACTGGTTTACTGGAGAAAAAGAAATTTTGCTTCAAAACTTCAGCAGAGTCCAGCATACTTTGACTTCTCCAACCTTAGGCAGAGCTGTTACTTTATTTATTTATTTATTTATTTATTTGTGTGTGGCCAGCTCAGCCCACCAGGGGGTGGGGCGGGCTGGCATGTGGTGCTGGGGGTTTGAACCAGAGCTGTTACTTTTGCTTCTATGGCCACCAAATGACATCTAGATGTAGCAAGAAGCACGTGGCTCTGCAGTCACTCTGCACCCAGATGCCAGCCAGGTAGGGCCACACACCTGAGGGTTTTACCTTCCATCTGGCTGTGGGGCACAGTGAGCATATGGCGGGTGGGCCCCACAACCCCTACCAGAGCCCCAGAAAGACTCCCTAGAGCCTGGCGGTGAGAGCCCGGCTTTACGAAAGCACACAGAGCCTCCAAGAGCCAGGAGACAGAGAGCTGGGCTTGTTTCTTGGCTGGGTGGCTGTAGTCGGCCAAGCACCATGCTTGCCTCAGAAGGGAGAATGGCAGAAAGTGAAGGTGGTCAGAGTGCCCGTCTGCAAGCTCACTGCGGTGAGCTCTACTCCATTGACCCTGTCCCCTCTCACCTGGTCCCGAGCTACTTCTGCTGGAAAGGTCAAGGTGCAGCAGAAAGCAGTCAGGCTCCCCACATCCCTTGGAGTAGAAGCAGCTTCCTGCCTGAGGTGGAGATGAGAGCGGCCACCAAGGTGGAGCTGAAGGCTCTCAGCCGAGAGGGATCCTGGGGCCTGCTCGCCACAGGCAAGAGCCCTGGGTGGTGGGGAGCAGAGGCAGGTCCTTCCTGCCACTCACAGGCCATTTTGGGGGAAGTCACTGAGCACACCTCATGGAAGTATGAGGAGTTTGTGCCAAATTCACTTTTCTCCAAGGCTGCTCTTCTGAATAGGAGTGCTTCCCATGGAAGAAAGCAAATCTGAGAACTTAGATTTTTCAGAGGAGTTCAGCTAAATAAAATGGAAAGCATTTTGTTCCTGCACGAGTGTGGGTGTGTGTTAAGCTCGGGAGGGCAGGCAGAGCTCTTATTGCTCAAATGTTTGTCTTCTATAAAACATTTCCATCCCTCGACCAAACTGCAGACCTCTCGGGAACCTGCTTGGCCTTGTCCAGATCTGTGCCCACAGCTTGTAGCTTATGTAGCTCTCAGTCTAAGCCTTAAGGGTGAAAGCGGGCACACAGCCTCCTTCAGGGACCAGCTACTGACGCAGGGGTGGGGACCTGGCCAGGCCTACACGCTGCCACCAGCTTAGAGGCGTCTGTGTGACACCAGCCAGGGTTGTGGTCCACAGGACAAAAGCCAACACCACCACACCAATCTGTGAAAGGAAAAGCCATGGGCAAGCTGCCTCTGTGGGTGGTGGTAGGTGGGCTGTGAGGGAGGGCCCTGGGGGAGCCAAGGGGCCTTGACTGGGCCAAGTGTGACTGCTTCACTCTCTGAGTCTGGTGTTAGGGTTTTGCAGTCCTGCTGTCATCTGTGGCCCGTGGAGATGAGGTGGTGGGCACTGGGCTCAGCTCTGTGGACTGGGTCGTCCTCAGGCCAAGCTTTCTGTGTCGCCAACAGCTCGGTTCTCACACTGCAGCTGGATGTGAGGAAGGTATTTTTAAACACCTTGCCACAGGGGAAAGAGCTGAGCTTCAGAGGGAGGGCGAGGTCTGGACACTCAGGAGATGTGAGAACGCGGGGCAAGCGCATCTGTGCAGGCTAGAAGAGGCCACCGCGGCTGTGGCTGGAGCTTCGTGTCAGGATCTGTCGCCTGCATGAGTCTTGCTGTCACATTTTCAGAGCAGCTCTCAGGCACTGGAGAGGCTTCTGCCTGTCAGCTGTGCTTCACAACTATGAGCCCTCTTGGCAAATCCCCGGGTTCCAGACCTCCTTCGCCACTCGTTCAGCAGGAGCATGTCGTTTGCCAGGCTCATCCCTGTTTGCCTGGTGCAGCCCAGGCTCAGGGAGCAGAGGCCCCGAGGAGTCCCCCCCAGAGCCCGCTCCTCCCTTCCCAGCCTCCGCCCAGAGGGACTGCACAAGCCCCACACATTGCTGTCAGTTGCTCTTTGCCAGGTTCCAGGAATGCTCTCACTCAAGATTCTTTGTGTTCCTCACAGCCAGCATTAACAGACACCTGTGCTTTGATCAAAACCTCAGACTCAGCCTTTTGAGGTTCTGGGATGGGCCCCCACCCAGCACACACCGAGCCTGCAGCTGGGTGACACGTGTGTGCCATAGACGCCCAGGTGTCCTGCTCACAGCTGGAGAGATGCGGCGGGTGATAAAGGAGCTCTAATGATGGTTTTGGTGGATGGGAATCTCCTGCTTCCACAGAGACCCTACGGTCACAGCTGTCAGGACGGCGCCGTGCAGATCAGATGCTGATTAGATTAAATTCCCAGCAGAATTAAAGACGGAAATTTTTTTGCCTTGGCTTCTTATAGTCCCGTCCTCTCGACCAAGACAGCTGGACGCGGAGTCCCAGGCGGCGTGACCGACAGACGCGGAGATGCCACCTTCACAGTGGAACTGCCACCTGGAACAGGGAGACGGCTGCACCTTCAGCGGCACAGGCAGAGCCAGAAATGCAAGCAGCCTAGAGAGGACGGAGCACGACCGGAGAGGCCAAGGCTCTGGGGTAGGACTCGGCAGGATCGGGGCACAGGGCTAAGCTGAGGCCCTGCCTCCTTCCCTCCCTTTCTTGCCTTCCAGCTCTCCTTATTCTCTCCTCTAAGCGCTCCTACTGTATTACAGGAAGAGTCTCATTGACCTTAGCCCCACTGACAGTGCTGGCGGACTGATGGGGCGCAAGCCACAGCAGGCCGTAGCATCATGCGCTCTGAAGAGCTCGCTGCCCTGCCTTGCAAGGAAGCCTTCCCTTCAAGCCCTCTCAGCCGGTGCTTCTCCACCTTCCCGCAGCAGGCTGGAGTCCTCTTTCCTGCGAGCCTTTAGTTGCACTGCTGTGGCTGCCTTGATGGCCTAAATCTGCTCTAGGAGCCACCCCATGACGGCCTGAGGCTTTGGGGAGACATCCTCCCACAAACCGGAACAGAAATGTTCAATGGTCTTCCTCCAGTGGACACATCGGGGTGACCTGCATATGACAAAGTCTCAATAAATGAAGAGCCCTTGCTAGAATTCTCTAGAGATGTTGCCAAACACCTTCACAGAGCAGGTAGAAAAGGACAAGTAGATGGAGACATTTCTTTCTTTTTTTTTTTTTTTCTTTTGGTGGAACCGGGGATTGAACTCAGGCCCTTGCGCTTGCCAGGCAAGTACATATTCCACTGAGCCATCTCCCCGGCCCTGATGGAGACATTTCTGATCCGACAGGCTCTCCTAAATAATCGCTCCGGACAGCGGGTGTCATGCCTCACTGTTGAGGCTCGGGGCAGACCGCTGGATCCGACATGCAGCTTCCCTTTCTGAGTCCACCTGTTCCCGTGCTGTGCTTACATTCTGTAGTTATAAACCAACCTCTGCCCTCCTCTCGGAAGACTCCATGCTGCATTTCTCAGGCCCACGTGGAATCAACAGGGCTGGGAGCGGAGCAGGGCAGACACAGAACTCTGCTGGGAGTCGCTGAGAGCAGCAGGCACCATGAATGCCCGACCTGGAATTCTGCTGGTGGCTGAAAGCCCAACTCCCACAAAGGTAGAATGCGGAGAACGGCATAATTCACGGGAGAGGCATTTTCAAGTATAAGGCCGACTTGGTTGTTTGTATAGATTGTTTTCTGATGGGGAGCAACAGAAGGTTGCGGAGTGTGCAGAACAGTTACTTAGTCTGCTAGCGTGTGTGTTTTGCTTTTGAAGAGGGAGAGAATGGGCCTTTTGCAGCGTGGAACTGAATTTCAAGACCGGCTCCACAGATCTCCGTTCACAAATCACTCACATCCTGCCACTTTCGGATGCCAAGCACTTCATCACCTTCTTCCAGGAGCGAGAAGACCCTTCTCTATAGTCATAGCGCTTAACGTGGGTCGGGTGGGGCCTCCTGATGCGCAGCCTCTTTCCCAGTTGTTCCAGCGCCAGGTATTCCTGGCTCCGACCCACAGCTGCGTTCCTCAGCACCCTGAATTCCAAGGCTGGGCCCTGTGCTCAGGGTGCCACGCATCCTCCTCCCCCGCAAGCGGCCGCACTGCACCGCAGACCCGCAGCACCTGCCGATGGAAGCGCCGTGACTGACGGGCCGCAGGGCGCTGGGGTCCGGAGGCCTCCTGGGGCTGTGTCCTTCTTTTAATCCCGAAAGACAAGGTGGTGCTTCGGAGAGGAAGATCTTTCCAAGCCACCCCTGCCAGGAGGTCAGCTGTGTTGGAGGGGTGCTGGCACGTAGCATGGCCGCGGTTCTGTCTAGAAGACCCTAAATCCTCATGCACTAGTGGGGTGCCTTTGAAAGGTGACTGAGCCACGGGGTGCCGCAGCTCATGTTGGGGGCTGGCGGGTGGAGGCTGATCGCTGGGCACGACCTGGCCAGCTGCTTCTAGCCTTCCACTAGGCAAGCAGCCTCCCTCCGCAGACCCTTCTGCGTGTGGCTTCGCCTGGAGCCAGCCAACTGCAGACTGAAACTTCTGAACACGGAGCCAAAAGCAGCTCCCCCTCTGAGTCCTGGACTGTGCCCCGGTGTTGCGGAAAGTGATGGCCACAAACGCCACGGTCAAGTCTGCTCCCCTGCCATGGCGCCCAAACGCCACGGTCAAGTCTGCTCCCCTGCCATGGCGCCCAAAGCCCTTCTTGAACTGGCTTCATGACCTTTCCAACCTCCTCTCCCTCCCCTCCGCCTTGGATCCCCTCCAGGCCACTGCACATGGTTCTTCTGCCCAGCCAACGAGTTCCAGCCTTGGCTCTGGGCTCCCCGCAGTGTGCCCGAGCAGCCCTACCCTCCATGTCAGAGTAAGCAGCTCCTTCTCCAGCTCCGAGCTCCTTCACTCTCCTTTCCGGCTGGCACACGCCAGGCCTTTGCCCCTGTTCTCACCTGTACCCCAGACTGTAGGAACCACCTGGGCAGAGCCAGCGCTCCCCAGTCCCTGGCACTGTGCCCTGCCAGGGTCTCACCAGCCTTGAACTTACCAGCCCAAGGAGGCCTCAAACTCATGGCATTCCTACTGCCTCAGCCAGTGTGCTTTTTAGAAGGGACCAAGTAAGAAATGATCGTGAGGCTGAATCTTCAGATCTGATTTATGTCAGAACCATCCCAGAGGAGCTGCTAAAATTACAGATTCTTAATCTCATTCAGATTCCTGGCTCCGCTCCAAAGCCTTGCTGGAGCTCTTATGTAGAGACCTAAGGGTTCCGGGGCAGTGAACCATGACAGGCCTTCAGGAGCTGCTGCTGACAGAGGGCTAGAGCTTCACCAGTGGCCACAGGTAGGTCCTCTCTTCCAGACCCTCCACACTCATGTGACGGAGAAGGGACCCTCAGAAGAGGTCACCTGTGGGTGCGTGGTGTGGAGCTGCTCAGGCCACCAATCTTATGGACAAGCTTTGGGAAAGGATTACATGAAGAAGACATTGTAATACAGTTTGCAGGGGTCCAGGAAGGCCAGAACTCTCTTGGAGCTAAGATCAAGACTTCTCTGGACTGCCCGTATTTATTGGGTCCTTAATAATTCAGGGGGTGCAGGAAGTGGAGGGCCTACGAGAGGCAAAGCCCTGAGAAGGAGCAGGCCTGGAGAGGGTAGGACACAGACATTTCAAGCAGCAAGTCTTGCTAAGTAAGAGAACTGTCTCATCTCTGAGGTTGTCGGTTACTGCCCTGGAGAAGCAGGGAGAGCCAGGCATCCTCAGCAGCGGTCTTTTCTTGCCTTCTGAGGCTGGGAATGTGAGCTTTCTCCACATGGGCAGCAGCTGAGCCCTCGCATAGGCCAGGGCCCTGCCGAAAGCCCCACCTCAGCGAGGTGCTGCAGCGCCCCCTCCCCCATATGCCTCCATGAGGACGGCAAGAAGGCTGCACACTTGGGCCCAAAAGCCGGCCAGCCACAGACTGAATTGCACACTGTGGGTAAGGAAGGACACTGCTGTGGCTTGTACTGAGAGGATCACCCGTAAGTGGACCAGCGCTGAAGCACCCAGGTGACAGCTGGCCATGGCAAGAGAGCCCTCTCCGCTGCAGGTATAAAGAAGCCTCGAGTTCTGGGCCTGGTACCGAATCCTTTATGAGCTTGGGGTTTCCAGAGGTCCACTGAGTCCTGGTGCTCAGATTCCCCGTCAGCGCCGGGGCAGAGTGACTCTCAGGTCTCCAGGCAGCCAGCGTACGGAAACACCAAGCACACACTACCCACCAGCCACGGCGCAGACCTCAGAGGTGTCCGCTCGCTGCACATGGGATGACCGTGCCCAGGGCTCGCTGCGCTGTGAAACCGCCTGAAAATTCTTCCTGTCACCCATGACTCTGAACTTTAAATATTTTCCCCATGGGGTCAACCTTCATACCTTTTGTATGTAAGGATGTAATTGTGAGTGAAGAAACCAGGACAGAAATCAGGCGCTAGAGCCAGGCAGACAGCTCAGCAGCAGAAGCACCTGCCTGGAAAGCACAAGGTCCTGAGTTCAGTCTCTGGTACCAGACAGAGAGAGAGAGAGAGAGAGAGAGAGAGAGAGAGAGAGAGAGAATCAGGCACTGGCAGTCCCCTAGGTGTGAATTCTTATTCTCAGCGCAGGGTTGTAAGGCCTTCACGCAAGCCAGCATTTCAGTGGATGAATGTCAGCAGTTCAACGGCCATAATTGTGAGGAACTAGATTAGCTTTTTCTGGATAATGCCATTATTTGGATTTAAAAAAGAAAAACCAAGTACATGTCTTTTGATGCAACTAAGCGGGCATAGAGCCCTGGCCACAGTGTGTCGCGGGTCGCAGCTGTTCGCTGCTGTCACTGCGCACCTGTCCTGCACATGAGCTAAAGGAGGTGTGGCATAGGGTGAGCACCTGGAGAATGCAGGGGTGTGAGCAGGCGGGGTGGCAACAGCGGGCTGGGCAGCCTGGCTCAGCGAGGGAACCCTGTGCCTGAGAAGCCCCCAGCCTGGGGTGTCCCCAAGTGTCTGTGGATTGGCTGGGGTCCCCTCAGGACCCGACTGAGTCCGCTGTAAACCCAGTCCCCACCCAGTCCAAACCCTCCGTGAGTGATGGTAAGTCATGACATCTATCTTACAAGCTCACACAGCAAGCCCAAAGCACAACTGTTATTCCAGGAGCAACCGCTCAGCACTAAGTATTAAAGAACTGCATGTCACTAAGGGCCTGGGCATGTGGGTCAGCGCCAAAGCCTCGTCACACTGAAGGCCCGGAGGTCCATCCTGGCAGCAAAACAAAATAAAACAATTAAAATGACAATTACCAAAGTATCACTGAGGGTAGCTTGGAGAGCTATGTTGTGTCCTACAGCTTAGGGGAGAAAAGAAGAACACGCAGCTATACGAGTTTGGAACAGTATGGTAGTTCCAGCTAGTGGACATCATTCACACTGCTGGATTACACTTAAAAATGACTAGGATGGTAACTTTTGTGTTATGCGTTTGCCAATATTTGAACAAAGCAAATCAGAGTGAAACCCTTTGAGCCACCTGGCAGAAGGGCCCCCAGGGGATGTGAGTCTCGGGGCTCCGAGAGGAACCTGCTGTCTCGACAGGGGCCACCATAGCTGGTTCCCAGCCTGGACCCTGCTAGAGGGAGGCCTGTGGGTGAAGAAGGGTGGTCTGGGGAGGGAGGGAGGCAGGCTGTATGCGTGAGTGTGCACATGTGGGTGTGCGTGCGTGCGTGCATTTGTGTGTGTGTGTGTGTGTGTGTGTGTGTGTGCTGTCTGGCTTTCCTTGTAGCTTTTCCAGTTATGTTGGAGCCGCAGCAGGCCATACCCTTTCTCCAGCCTGTCACCCTGCCTGAGCCACCCTCTAGGTGACAGAGGGTGGGGACGAGAGGCTGTGGCACTCCGTGGCCAACTGTTGGGATAAAGCGCGTCCAGGAATCACGCCCTCCTCCCGAGGTTTGTGGCTTTGCTGCATCCACCCGGCCGGCAAAGCAGATCTCGCTGCGCCCCCTCGGCCGCGGGATGAGAGAGGGTGTGCGGAGTGTCGTTTTTAAGCGCTCGGTGTGTCACTTTCTCGCCTGTGAGACACAATGCCAGGCCCTTGACTTAGAGACAGAGTTCTCTGGGCTCACCCTGCAGTTCACAGGGCCACGGCTTCCAGATAGGACCGCGGCGTTTGGAGGCGGAGTCAAGGGAGGGGCCAGACAGGGAGTGTCCCTAACTGGGTCACAGCTCCAAGACAGGCAGAAGAGCACCTCCCTAGCTTTCAAATGGCCCCGCCTCCGGCAGGTCCGACCTCAGACTCCAGCACCCTCAACGCCTGGCTTGGGGAGCTCCAGACAGAAGCCAGGCTATTCCATGCAAACCATCCGTGGCCCTCCCTGCCTCTTGAGAGTCTTGCCCATCTGAGCCCCGCAAGATTCTCACTGAGGAGCTCGCGGGCGAGCTCTCCTGTCGTTCGGGAACTGGCCGCTAGGTGCTGCTGTTTGCTAATGTTTACAATCCCCTCCCCCTCCGGGTTGTTTTGTTTGCAGAGGTTGCAGTGATTTTGTCTTGGATGCCAGGGCCTAGCTGCCTACTGTGGATCACTGCGCAGTGAGATGCCTCAAGGTCAAGAGAGAGATCAGCATCCCTCGGCTCTGCTCCCTCCTCCTGTGTCATGCCTGATCTCAACGACTGTGTCTCCCTGCGGAGCCTGAAGTACAGACCTCACTTCAGCCCCCATTCCCCTGCGACAGGCTTTAGAGAGCCACCCGTGTGTGCGGGCATGGAGCTGGGCTCTGGGGACGCGGGAGGGAACAAGCAGAAGATGCGTGGGCCTGCGAGCTTGCTCTGATGGCTGGTCGGGGACAGCGGGCCTGCATTTCCCACCCTCTCCTGTCCGTGCACTGCGGCTTCGGGGTCTGTATCCCACCTGGGTGGCGCGCAGGTGGCTCGCCTGCCGTCACGCCCGGCTCATCCCGAGCACGGTCAGGTCACTCAGCTAGGAGGGAAGCTTTTCATTGCCAAACTCACAGACCACAGTTTTCTTCAGCTGCTCCCTGTCTTTTTGTCCTTGCTCCAATGCAAGCTTGGCGTGGGGCTTCCCTTTCCCACCCTTCCCCAAAGCCACCACCGAGTGTGAGTCTTCAGTCCCCCTCCAGGGCCACGCAGAGGCCCCAGCTGGCTGTCCCACCTCCTGTGCTTTAGCCTCCAGCAGAGCTGCTCCAGGCCGCAGGGCAGTTCCCGTGAGGGGTGCTTGCGCCCCGTCTGTGTGTGGAAGATGTGAGGCCCGCTCCTTAGCGCCCCTCATCGACTTCACCCTACACAGCGTGTATTCTACCTGTAGCCAACAGATTGCCAGGAAGCAGTGCCAAGGTGCAGCCTTGGGCCAGGGCCCGGGGGCGCCTGGGCCAGTGGACCGTCAGTAAATGGGTGTTGCTGACTGGACTATGCCTCCAAACCGCGGCCCAAAAGCGGTGTCACCAATGCCTCCCTGTGAGCTCAGAGGCAGGACCTCCGCAGGGTGGTCAGGGTGAGATGCCGCAACAAAAGTGCAGGCTGGCGTCCTGCATGCAGGGGAAGCTGACCGGGGTGTGGAGGGAGATGGCATCGCAAGCAGGAGCGGCCTGGGGACACCACGTGGCCACGCCTCCACTGAGCCTTCTGCCTTGAGAACTGTGGGAAGCAGGTTTCTGCTGCTTCGGTCACTCGGCCTGTGGCATCTGGCCAGGCAGCAGCGGGGACAGTAAGCGTGAGACGTTTTGGAGGCAGTGTGCAGCCAGGCTTGGCCCTGGGGAGGGAGGTGGCGGTGCCACTTCTGTGGGTGCCTGGTGCATCACAAGTGTCGTGCCACTTGGTCCTTGGCGCTAACTGCCCTGCTGCATGGAGCTCGCGGGCGGGCCTGGCCGCTGCCCTTGGTGCGTCCTCTGCTTGGTCTTCTCTCTGCTGTGACGATCCCAGCAGCCTTTGAGCAAGCACCGGGCCACCTTCTCTCCAGCATCTTTGTGCTGTTTAGAGAAAACTCTGCCTTGGTGTGTATCTTTCTGATCATCCTCACGTTCTGTGACTTTATTGGTGATTTTTCATATTTTAATTTTTTTGTTTAAAAATTATTGTTGGGCATATAGGTCCGTAGTACAGTGCCTGCCTGGCAAGCTTACTGTCATGAGTTTGGTTGCCAGTACCAAAATAATGATAGTATTAATTAATTACTTTGAGACGGAATCTCTATGTGGTCCTATCCGGGACTCAAGAGATCTTCCATTTCAGCCTCCAAGTGCCTGGTACTGTGGACTACAGCCACCACCCTGATGATGGTTTGTAGTTTTGATTTACTTATTCTTCCAATTAAGTACCCAAAGGACAGGAAGGTCTTCCCCTCCTCTATCTAGGACTTGTGTCACTTATGACTGAGACCTGCATGTAGTAGTTGCTCAGTAACTATTTATTTAATTTGAAGAAGGGGGAGAATTCTAAGATAAAGACAGTTAGTGCTTGGAATTTTATTGAGAACATATTGTTTACTTCTCAAAAAAATTACTGGGTTCTTGTCTTGCAAATTATGGATTCAAAGACGGCAGTCAAATATGCTGATGATCCCAGCTGTCTTCAAACGCAGGTGTACGTGAGCCCCAGTTGAGTGTGGCTCAACAGCGAAGCTCGGAGCCCACCTCCAGCCCCATGCCCAGCTGTAGGAGCTGGGACAGCGGGCACTGAGGAGCTGGCCTTCAACCTTTGGCCTCTGGAGGATGACACTCGAGGTCCTCCGCCCAGAGCAGTGAGGACCCTGCCCACCCTGCCCTGTTAGGGCCCAGCTCCCCCAGAACTTTGGGGAGCCCGGAGCATGGCTTCAGAACCCTGTGCTCAGTCTTGACCCCTTAAAAAAGCTTTGTTCTCTTGAAACTGCCGAGCCCTGCAACTGCTTCGTGGCTCTGTAATTGCTTTGTCAATCCCTGTGACCACGAGGGGGTAACTGAACATGCTGCATGCCTGACTGTAAGCGATGATCACTAATCTAGCCTCATAAGGGATGGTCTCACCCTGCCACCCAACCAGAAGAGCCGGCAGGCTGCTCTGTCTCGCCTTTGGGCCTTCTGCTTGTGCATCATATAAAAGCCCTCGGCCACAGAGATCTGGCCAGAGATTCTGGGAATGATCCCAACCAGTGTCCGTGGACATAAAATAGACCCGTCTCCCAATCCTGGTGTCCTTTTGGAGCTTCTGCTGGCCGTTGCAGTGTCTTCCTGTTCTTTTCCATCTCTCAGCTGAGCTCTTAACTGCAGCAGTGTAAGTAAAATATCCCTGAAAACGTGGGTAACTGGAGCCCGAGCAGCCCTGGCATTCGTGGGCAGACACCTGCTCGCTGTCTGCAGCGCCCTGTCACCACGGAAATGAAAAGACCAGAGCGGCCGAGGCTGTGGAGGAGCGGAGGAAGTGAGTCAGTGTGTCGGGCCCTGACCTGGGCTCGGCGCCAGAACCCCTCTGGGGAGGATTAGCAAAGAGCCCAGAGACAGCACTGCGGGCAGGAGGCAGTGACGCTGTGACAGGGCTCCCCAAAGGCAGGAAGCCCAGAGGACTCAGAGTAAGGAGCACCAGGAGGCATGGGTGGCTCAGGCCAGGTCCTAAGGGCTGGGGTGCAGCCAGTTCCCAGAGGAGGCTGCGGGGAGGCAGACAGGAGTGACGGCAGCTCTCCAGAGGGGCCCAGAGGACAGCAAGTCCCCTCAGCCTCCCTCCCACACTCCTGGTGATGGCCCTCTAGAATTGGCTCATGCTAGACTTAAAAGTCATCCTGAGCTGGCTTTGGGACAACTGCCGGGAAAGTCTCCTACTCCTGTTCTAACCAGAGAACTGTTCTAACCAGGCCCTTGCACTGGCCCAAGTCTGAAGCAGCCCCCCTTTCCTGTGCTCCCTGAGACAGCATCTGAAGCCCTGCGCTCCCCAGTGCTCTGGTGGGGGACAGGAGGGTAGGGCGTGCCCTTCCACTGCAGGCTCCTGTCCTGTGGGACCTTCCTACTGAGTGCCTGGGCGCCACGTGTCCCGGAGGAGGATGTGGGCAGACGCAGAAGTGTTGAATGACAGGGATAGCTTCTTAAAACAATGCGGCTTTTCTTTCTGCTCAGTTCTGTTTCCGCCTCCTCTTTTATTCAGGAATTTTCAAAATCACTCTGGTAATGCTTGGGACATTTATAATAGATGTAATCAGATTTTGAAAGTGCTTTTAAAAATACTATATTTCAATATATAAATATAAAAACGTCTCCATAAAGAGCCAATATGCACTTAAACAGTCATCACTAAATTAATGGACAATCATAATCCAAAAGTAATTATAATCCTCAGTAATTATAATGACCCCATTATGCTCTTTGCATCCCAGGATTTGTTCTATATGAGCATAATCGCAGCTCAGTTACACCCCCTAACCCAGGTCATCACGTAGTTGCTCTCTGAAACTCTGGAGTAGTCACATCACAGGGCTGTTCTTTTGAAAGGGAATTGACATTTTTCTTAATTAGTGCATCTTAATTTACAAAATACTGGGCTTCAATGTAATATTTCCATCCTCGTTATCCCGTTACCCCTCACACTTCCTCTTCCCATCTATCCCTTATTCTTTTTCCTCTTGTCTGATAACAACAGTTGCCCATTTTCCACTTTCTTACCATTTTTTAAGGTTCTGCATGTTAGAGAAAACATATAATACTTGTCTTTCTGAAGCTGGTTTATTTTATATAACATGACAACCCCTGGCTCCACCCACTTCCCTGCGAATGACATGCTGTTACTCTCCCTTATTCTGAGTAACACTCGGCTGTATGGGTGTACACTGTCCTTTCTTTTTTTTTAAACATTTATTTATTGTGTGCGTGTGTGTGTGTGTGTGTGTGTGTGTG